>ML786243.1:436427-447673 GCA_009831015.1 Picea engelmannii | reverse complement strand
TAAAAATAAATAAAAATAGTTAAATTATTAAAAAAAATCATACAAATTTTAATATTATTTTAAACATAAGATTATGTATTAAATTTATGAAATATTAAAAATTTGTTAAATAAAAATAGCATGACTACTTAAAAGAAAAAAGATTCGACTTTTCACTCTAATTTAAAAAAGTTGAAGTTGACTCAATAAAATTGATGGAAAATTTAATTTAATTAAAAAAAAAACTGTGTGACTATTCTATAATAAATTATTAAAATAATAAAAAAATATTAAAAACATAGATGAAGTTGAGTGGAAGTTTTAATATTGTTAAAATAGAATGATGTTAGATGCAACTTGTTTTTATTAAATAAATATTTTTATTTTTTGAATCAATAGATAAAATAGAGTTAAAAGGAAATGGTTAAATTATTTATTTTTAAGAAAAAAAAAGGTACTATTGTTTTCTATTGAGATGGTACATAAAAATATAGTCTTTATTTTGGGGTCCTGCCAAAAAATAAAACTAGGGATCACCTAGAGTATTAATGTCATCTAGCATTCCAAAAAGAGACCAAGCCATATATGAAACAAAATTGAGTGACCATCCCTGATCCCCTCCCCACTTAGCTTCTCCTTGTCTTCTCCTCCTATGTCTCAATATTTTCATATACATATTCATTTGATTTCTAAAAATAGATACATTAATACCATACCAAAAATACCCTGTAGCTTTTGAAGGATTCCCAGAGTTACCGCTGTCCAACTATTTTGGTTGGTCGAGATTATACTGGAGAGAAGGCCCTCCTAAGGTGACTTGGCCTTGCCCCAGGATGATGCCTTTTCAAGCCTGTTGCATTGGTGTCTTGGCCACACTAGATCCTTTCTGGTGGTCCTCCTCTTCTATCACGATGGCTCATTCCTGGGATCCAACTGGGATTTACTCCATTGTATGGTGTTTGGGTCATTCCTTCCTGTTCTCATAGTCCCTTTCAATGAACGAAACCCTAAATTTTGCTTTGTAGAAGAGTTCAAATTTTGCTTCAAGAAATCTCACCCCTTGCCTGAGTGTTTCATTGTCTTGTTTATGCTGAGAAAATGCTTGGATGACCTCTTGCTACTATTGCACCAGAGCTTGCGCTATCATTGCTTTAGTTCGCCAATATATTTCCTCCAACCAAAAATATTTGGTCTCCCTAGTTTGCGACCATCCTGGATCTCAGACCCAATCTCTTGCCTTGACTATGATTTCCTCCTTTGATATTTCCCTTCTCTTTTTGTTCACTTCTTTCTACATATCATCCATCTCCTTCTTTTCTTGATCAATGCTTCGGGTATGATAGTTACCCTTGGCCTCTAGGATGGCGGTCTCCGCCCTTACTTTTGAGTGGGTCCTTTGGGGGACTGAATGACTCCCATCTCTTCTGGATTTCTTCCCGTGACTCATTGATACATGAGAGTTTCCTCACTCTACCTGGTTTTTCTCTATCAACATTGTCTTATATCTCAGCTCTCTCCCCCCAATATTTTTCCCGTTACTTCCTTTTTGGTATGAAGACACCCACTTAATTCTCTCTAGCCGGGCTCCTCTGGGAGTTGGATTGACTCCTAAGTCGGCCCTTCTTGTTCTTAAGTGAAAGAGGAGCCTACCTAGCCTCAGGGTTCTAGGAATCCCCTTAGGATTCTTCTTACAGGATTTCCTCTTTTCTCTCGAAAAAAACCTTGCCTTTTATGTGCTTACTTTACCCTTCCCTTCAGTCTTAACCTTTCCGCGTGCCCGAATCTTATGAAGGCATATCATATTAATAGCCTTAGCCTCCTTTTCCTTAATGTTGCTTAGTCATATTTACTGACATTCTTAAACTGATTTAATCATTCTCCTTAGGCCCCGTCCTCTACTCTCGTAACCTTGGTACTGGTGCCATACATCATTATCGTTATCCCAGTTGCAAATCTCATACCTGCTAGTTGTTATGTAGATCTTTGTACTTTTTTTTCTCTATCGTTGATCCTTCCCACATCTGGACATTGAATGACATTCTTCGCCACCTTTCTAAAAACAGGGTCTAAGTCCCGATCCCCATGTACCACACCCTTGTGATCTGACATTTAGAGTGAGGTGAGGGAATCTAGCCCCCTTGGTGTCTCTATCTCCCCAGTTGTCTCCTCCACACTATGGTGGGTGTCTTCTTTCGTTAAGCGAGCTATCGTATCCCTTAATGGATTTGGGCCCACGTCCTTCCAACTCCACTTGTTAATTATATGGATTTGAAGAACAACCACATTTGACAGATAATATGCTATCGCATTCCCCTTCCTCCTGACATGTCTCGGGACTATGGATAATTTACCCCTGACATTTGTGGATATTTTCGAGTAACCAAACGACAATATCCAATTTTATGAGACTTTATCTCGGTGGGTTCTATTTAGTATTTTCTTTATCCCCTCTATTAGGATCTTGGAGTCCCCCTCCACTACCAGAGATTTGTAATTCAATTCCTTTTCCATATGCAACCCCATTAGCATACTTGTTTGTTCCGCGCCATTATGTTAAGCACCTAACCCGCACATAGGTAGAACAATATATTCGGATGTAATAAAGGTCAATATTAATAAGGCCTTGCAATAAAGTAGAATAAGTCGAATGTAAGAAGACCTAATAGAAGCTTTTTCTTCTAGAAGGATCTTCCTCTAGATGGTTCTTTCGATAGACATATTTAGTATAAATAGGAGTCAAGGGTATGAGAACCCTAGATTGGATATTATTGTAATAGAGCTCTGCTCGACTGGAGGTTGCCCCCTCAAAGAGGCCCGTGAACATTGCTCTTAGAATCAAAGTGCTCTTTCTGGTGTTATTTTGATATCATTTCAATATTATTGTGGTGTTGTTCTGGTTATATTATTGCTTATCTTCCATTTCTAGAATTTTATTTATGTTCTGCATACTTTTTATATCTAGAATATTACAAGTGGTATTAGAGCACTTTTCTTAGCAGGAATTGTGGGTTAATTTTTTTTTCAGGATAGAGACGTATTCCGATGTCTTTAAGCCACAAAGATCTATCATTATGCGCATAAAACTGCGGTTGAGGGATTCATACACGTAGGAAATACAAGTGGTACTTAAGCGCACATATGTTGGCCACCCTTGTAACCCCTGTTGTTACCCCTTCGAGTGGTAGCGCATCAGAAAACACCTGTGCATGGATCGGCCTAGATTAACTGAAGCCCTCTTTTAGATAAATCGATCGGTCGTCTGACTGCTATAGTGCCACCGAGAAAAACACTCGGGAATATACTCTCTAGTACCTAGGTAGTCGGGTAGTACAGCTAAGGGCACGATCTAGCCTCCTTAGTTAGTGCCTTAAGATATTGGGCAAAGTACTACTATTGGACCCCGCACGTATATCAGAGAGCTATAGCATAGGGAAAACCCTTGTCTGTAGAACCCTTGAATACCTAACCCTTGGGGACGGAAACATAAAAAATTAAAACAGAAAAGATCTATTACCGTGCAACTGTGTTCGGGTTGCCAAATCACTACACATTTTATCCTGGTTAAGCATTTGGGAATTTCATCACTGCAGTATTCTTCAGACCGGAGTATAAATCCACAGGTGTAAAAAAAATAAAAAATGTGCCCCATTATTTGAGACCTATTCCATTGGATTCATCTCTTCTCCCTTATCACATTCATACATATCATTTTTCAGCAAAATTCTTGACCCCACCCGCCCCATTTCAGTTCCCTCGTCATCATGGCCCATACCTGTAGCCAAGACTTGGAAGCTCGCTTCAATACCTTACAATCTAATTTCATAGAGACCCAACAAGAAGTGAAACAACTTAGTGCCAATGTTGCCGCCATCAATACAACCATGTATTCCTCCATCGTTGCCTCAATCGAGGAACTCAAACACGACATGACTACCCAGCTTGAATCTATCGTTTCGATGATCTGAACTAAGTTGCATATCCCTGCAGATAACCCTTTATCTAACACACCTCCACATACTAAAGTTGAAACTTCCTCTCATTCCCATAATTTTCAGCCCCATCACTTTCAACGTGACCTACGCCTTCCGCGGGTGGATGTGACCAAATTTGATGGATCAGACCCCACTGGTTGGGTAACCCGAATGGAACATTATTTCTCTTTATACGACATTACAGATGACTTGGCCAAACTATGGTATGGTGTTCTCCATCTAGATCAAGAACGTTGGCAATGGTGGCAATGGAGAAAAACTTCCCGTCAAGGGTATATTGCTTGGACACACTTTGTGGAAGAGCTTTATGAACTCTTTGACACTAACACCAACCATTTAGGCCATTGGACAAAGTTGAAACAATCTGGAACAGTGGAAGACTTTATAGTTTCTTTTGAGCGCCTGGATTTTCGGATAGAGGGCATGTCTGATGCCTTTTTTCGATAATGTTTTATCAGTGTCCTCAAGGATGATATTCGGGCCCATGTCCTCATGGATCAGCCTCTATGTTGAATGGAGGTTACTAAAAGAGATAAAGAAGCACAACAGGTTGTATCTTCTCAAAACTGAAAACCCTCCTTTATCCATCGCACTAAACCAGTAAATCCCACTACTCCCTCTGCTCCACTAAAGATCCAAAAATTGACCAGGGCTGAAATGGATGAACGCCAACTCAAAGGTATTTGTTATAATTGTGATGAAAAATATTTTTCGGGCCACAAGTGTAAGGAACAAAAGATTTTATGGCCATCTCGGAGGATATTTCAGAAGAGGATGTTGAAACTCCCCTTGTGTCTGAGTCACCTGAAACCACTGACATAACCCCTCCCTCAGACCCTCCCGAAGTAGAGCCGGTCATTTCCCTAAATTCTCTCACTGGCTTCTCTTCTCCCCAAACCCTTAAGCTAATCGGTTACATCAAGCATAGGAAGGTCGTCATTCTGGTTGATAGTGGAAGCACCCATAATTTTATTCATCACTGCATTACCCAAGAAACTCATTGTTATATTCATGCAGTCAATAATTTCCAAATCATGATTGCCAATGGTGGCTACATGAAATGTGGAGGGCGTTGTGAAAATGTGTGTCTCCAAATTGGTGACTACCACCTAAAATATCATATGTTTTCTATCGACATCGGCGGTTGTGACATTGTGTTGGGTGCAGACTAGCTAAAGAATTTGGGTCCCATTCTCATGGATTTTAAGGAATTAACCATGAAATTTGACTAGGAGGGCCAACAATATAAGTTCCAAGGCATAACCGTCGGTTCACCTGAGATCATTAGTTCCCATCGCATGGAAAAGATGCTCAAAAAAGGTCATTCTGGCATTATTGCCCAACTCCATGCCATACAAGCAACAGAGACACCCTTGCTGCCACAACACCTCCAATCCATCCTTTCTAAACATCAAGTGGTCTTTTCTACTCCCTAGGGACTCCCTCCTTCCCATGGTGTTCATGATCATTCCATTCCCCTTGTACCATGAATCCTTCCTCCCAATATCCTCCCGTATCGTCATCCCTTTTACCCAAAAAATGAAATTGAGAAAATGGCTCAGGAACTCCTTAACGCAAGAGTTATCCACCCTAGTACGAGCCCCTACTCTTCTCATGTGGTCACGGTCCTGAAGAAAGAAGGTTCTTGGTGAATGTGTCTTGACTTCCATGCCCTCAAAAAACTTACCATTAAAGACAAATTTCCCATTCCTATCATTGATGACCTCTTGGATGAATTGAGTGGCGCCCAGTTCTTTACTAAATGTGATCTTCGTTCTAGCTACCACTAGATACGTATGAAAGAGGCAGACATTCCTAAGATTGCCTTTAGAAATCATGAGGGCCACTATGAGTTTTTGGTCATGCCCTTTGGCTTGTGTAATTCCCCCTCCACCTTCCAAAGCCTCATGAATTATGTCTTCTGTCCTTTTCTCCATCATTTTGTCTTAGTTTTCTTTGATGATATCCTCATCTATAGAAAAACCTAGACATACCATCTTGCTCATGTGGATCGAGTTCTCCATCTACTCTCTCAACACCAACTTTTCCTGAAACAGTCTAAATGTGCTTTTGGCGCCTCAGAAGTTTAGTACTTGGGTCATTTGGTTGGCAAGGACGACATCAGGGTGGAACCTAAAAATATTGAAGCTATGAAAGACTAGCCTCACCCAAAGACTCTCAAAAGCTTGCATAGATTTCTGGGATTAATAGGTTATTATCACAAGTTTGTTAAGAATTATGGAAAGATTACAGCACCTCTCACTGCACTCCTAAAAAAGAACTCTTTCACTTGGACTCCAGTAGTTGCTCAAGATTTTCAAACTTTGAAGATGGCCATGTGCACCACTCCAGTCCTGGCCCTTCCTGATTTCACAAATACCTTTGTCCTCGAATGTGATGCTTTAGGGAAAGTAATTGGTGATGTCCTTATGCAAGAGGGTCGGCCTTTGGTCTTTACCAGCAAGCAACTGTCTGAACGAAATCTGGGCAAATCAATCTATGAAAAGGAAATGTTGGCTATTCTGCATGTCGTTGATCTGTGGCACCCTTATCTGTTGGGGAAATGCTTCCAAATTAAGATAGACCATCAAAGCCTCAAGTATTTTCTGGAACAACGCATTTCCTCCCCAGAGAAACAAAAATGGGTGACTAAGATCTTTGGATATGATTATGAGATCATCTACAAGAAAGGTAAAGACAATGTGGTTGCGGATGCACTTTCCTAAAAATATGAATATGAAGGATCCCTTTTTTCTCTCTCCTTCATTGTACCAGATTGGCTCCAAGACGTTCACCAGGAATGGCTGGACGATTCCAAAAGTTCACATATGATCCAACAATTGCAGTCCAATGCTCCAGTTTACCCAAGATACTCTTGACTCCATGATGAGCTTCGATACAAAGGCCATTTGTATTTTAGTAAACAATCAAAACTTAAATCCACGGTACTTTCTGAGTTTCATGCTACACCCACAACCGGGCACTCTGGGTTTACCAAAACCTATGACAGGGTGAAACGTTCTTTTTTATGGGATGGTATGAAACAAGACATTCATAATTTTATCATTGAATGTGATGTGTGTCAACGCAACAAGGGAGAAACAGTCAAATCTCCTGGCACACTACAACTGCTTCCAATTCCACCTGCTATTTGGAGGGATATCTCTATGGATTTTATTACAGGATTACCCAAATTGAGAAATAAATCAATCATCATGGTGGTTGTTGATCGTCATTCCAAGTATGCTCATTTTTTCTATTATTTTTTATCGCGACCCAACTTTCACCAACAATTTTTGGCAAGAACTGTTTAAGCTACAAGGCACCCAATTGCATCTCAGCACATCTTATCATCCCTAGACTGATGGTCAAACTGAAGTTGTCAACAAGTGTTTGGAAACATATTTGAGGTGTTTTGCCTTGGAAAGGAAAAATTAGTGAGCTCAATGGTTACCCCTAGCTGAATGGTGGTACAAAACTTCATATCATATAGCTACACGTATGACTCCTTTTGAAGCAGCATATGGACAAAAGCCACCTTCAGTTCTCTCATACTTACCTGGTGTCTTGAAGGTCCGAGCGGTTGACCAAACGCTTATAGTTCGAGAGGATATTCTTCGTACCCTCAAAGAGAATTTGTTCATGGCACAAAATTGCATGAAGCAACAAGCATATCAAGGTTGCTCTGAACGTCAATTTGTAGAAGGGGATCAAGTGTCTCTTCGACTGCAACCTTACAAGCAAAATTCCTTCACACATTACATATTCTAGAACAACACCACAATAATACTGAAATGATATCAAAATATCACTAGAAAGAGCACTTTGATTCTGAGAGAAATGTTCATGAGCCTCTTTGAGGGGGAAACCTCCAGTCCAACAGAGCTCTATTACAATAATATCCAAGCTAGGGTTCTCATACCCTCAACTCCTTTTTATACTAAATATGTCTATCAAAAGAACCATCTAGAGGAAGATCCTTCTAGAAGCGGAAGCTTCTATTAGGTCTTATTACATTTGACTTATTCTACTTTATTGCAAGGACTTATTAATATTGAACTTTATTACATATGAATATATTATTCTACCTATTTGCGGGTTAGGTCCCTAACATGTCCTCCCCCTTAAAAGAATCCTTATCCTCAAGGCTTGAGACGTGAAAATTGTTGTAGAATGGTAACTGGTTCCCAAGTGGCATCTGCTGGAGTTGGATCTTTCCACTGGACTAACACTTTCTAGAAGGGGATCAAGTGTTTCTTCGACTACGTCGGAGAACCATCAAGGAAGTGTTAGTCCAGTGGAAAGATCCGACTCCAAGATCTAGAGGAAGATCCTTCTAGAAGAAGAAGCTTCTATTAGGTCTTATTACATTCGACTTATTCTACTTTATTGCAAGGCCTTATTAATATTGACCTTTATTACATTCGAATATATTGTTCTACCTATGTGCGGGTTAGGTCCCTAACATAATGGCGCGGAACAAACAAGTATGCTAATGGGGTTGCATATGGAAAAGGAATTGAATTACAAATCTCTGGTAGTGGAGGGGGACTCCGAGATCCTAATAGAGGGGATAAAGAAAATACTAAATAGAACCCACCGAGAGAAAGTCTCATAAAATTGGATATTGTCGTTTGGTTACTCGAAAATATCCACAACTGTCAGGGGTAAATTAGCCATAGTCCCGAGACATGTCAGGAGGAAGGGGAACGCGATAGCATATTATCTGTCCAACGTGGTTGTTCTTCAAATCCCTATAATTAACAAGTGGAATTGGAAGGATGTGGGCCCAATTCCATTAAGGGATACGATAGCTCGCTTAACGAAAGAAGACACCCACCATAGTGTGGAGGAGACAACTGGGGAGATAGAGACACCAAGGGGGCTAGATTCCCTCACCTCACTCTAAATGTCAGATCACAAGGGTGTGGTACATGGGGATCAGGACTTAGAACCTATTTTTAGAAAGGTGGCAAAGAATGTCATTCAATGTCCAGATGTGGGAAGGATCAACGATCGAGAAAAAAAAGTACAAATATCTACATAACAACTAGCAGGTATGAGATTTGCAACTGGGATAACGATAATGATGTATGGCACCAGTACCAAGGTTACGAGAGCAGAGGATGGGGCCTAAGGAGAATGATGAAATCAGTTTAAGAATGTCAGTAAATATGACTAAGCAGCATTAAGGAAAAGGAGGCTAAGGCTATTAATATGATATGCCTTCGTAAGATTTGGGCACACGGAAAGGTTAAGACTGGAGGGAAGGGTAAAGTAAGCACATAAAAGGCAAGGTTTTTTTCGAGAGAAAAGAGGAAATCCTGTAAGAAGAATCCTAAGGGGATTCCTGGAACCCTAAGGCTAGGTAGGCTCCTCTTTCACTTAAGAACAAGAAGGGCCGACTTAGGAGTCAACCCAACTCCCAGAGGAGCCCGGCTAGAGAGAATTAAGTGGGTGTCTTCATACCAAAAAGGAAGTAACAGGAAAAATATTGGGGGGAGAGAGTTGAGATATAAGAAAATGTTGATAGAGAAAAACCAGGTAGAGTGGGGAAACTCTCATGTATCAATGAGTCACAGGAAGAAATCCAGAAGAGATGGGAGTCATTCAGTCCCCCAAAGGACCCGCTCGAAAGTAAGGGCGGAGACCGCCATACTAGAGGCCAAGGGTAATTATCATACCCGAAGCATTGATCAAAAAAAGAAGGAGATGGATGATATGTAGAAAGAAGTGAAAAAAAAGAGAAGGGAAATCTCAAAGGAGGAAATCATAGTCAAGGCAAGAGATTAGGTCTGAGATCCAGGACGGTCGCAAACTAGGGAGACCAAATATTTTTGGCTGGAGGAAATATATTGGCGAACTAAAGCAATGATAGCGCAAGCTCTGGTGCAATAGTAGCAAGAGGTCATCCAAGCATTTTCTCAACAGAAACAAGACAATGAAACGCTCAGGAAAGGGGTGAGATTTCTTAAAGCAAAATTTGAACTCTTCTACAAAGCAAAATTTAGGGTTTCGTTCATTGAAAGGGACTATGAGAACAGGAAGGAACGACCCAAACACCATACAATGGAGGAAATCCCAGTTGGATCCTAGGAACGAACCATCGTGATAGAAGAGGAGGACCACCAGAAAGGATCTAGTCTGGCCAAGACACCAATGCAACAGGCTTGAAAAGGCATCATCCTGGGGAAAGGCCGAGTCACCTTAGGAGGGCCTTCTCTCCAGTATAAGCTCGGCCAACCAAAATAGTTGGACGGCGGTAACTCTGGGACTCCTTCAAAAGCTACAGGGAATTTTTGGTATGGTCTTAATGTATCTATTTTTAGAAATCAAATGAATATGTATATGAAAATTTTGAGACATAGGAGCAGAAGACAAGGGGAAGCTAGGTGGGCAGGGGATCAGGGATGGTCACTCAATTTTGTTTCATATATGGCTTGGTCTCTTTTTGGAATGCTAGATGACATTAATACTCTAGAAGATCCCTAGTTTTATTTTTTGGCAAGACCCCAGAATAAAGACTATATTTTTATGTACCATCTCAATAGAAAACAATAGTACCTTTTTTTTTCTTAAAAATAAATAATTTAACCATTTCCTTTTAACTCTATTTTATCTATTGATACAAAAAAAATAAAAATATTTATTTAATAAAAACAAGTTGCATCTAACATCATTCTATTTTAACTCCCGTATGGGGTGACAAGTGGAAATGGAGTGCCAACTGTCCCCGCACTCAGCCAAAGCTTAAATGTTGGGCGTGGCATCCACACCACCCTCACTACGGATGGAGGGCCGCATTAAAACTAGCTCTGCCATGGGAGGACTATCCACCCGCGTGAGCATTAACGAGATCAGACATAGAGTTGATAAAGGAGGATATTGGGTTATACAGATGGATTATGAGTTTCTCTCTGCTCCGGTCTCGGCTCTGTCTTCCGTCTGGAGGCCCTGGAGAATTGATGAGTGTGTCTCGAATTGGTTACTCTCCGCTTCCTGGTCTGTGTATTCTCCCGGCCTGTGTATTTTCTGGTTCTCTCTCAGCACCATGCCGAGGAAGCGAGGAACGCCTCGTCGCGGGTCCGCATGGTATGCCCATAAGGAACAGAGGCAACAAAAAGATCAGCTCGAACGTGCTTTAGCAATTGCTACTGCTCTGATGAGAAAGAGAGCCTGCGCTGAGGAGAAAGCTCTGCTCTCCACCATAGCCGAGAAAGGTGGGGGTTGCAGCAGTATGAACACAACTACGTTGGAGGGGAGCAATGAGGAACT
>ML786243.1:403079-435395 GCA_009831015.1 Picea engelmannii | reverse complement strand
ATATATATATATATATATATATATATATATATATATATATATATATATATATATTCCATTTATTTTAATATTTAATTGTGTTTTAATTATTTAGTAATATTTTGAATAATAAAATTTGGAAAGTCTTTTTTTTATTATATTTAAGTTTATAGGTAGCTTCAATTGATTTTATCTTACTTATTTAACTTATTTAATGTTATCACATTTTAAACTAATGAAACTAAATTAAATTCATATTAACAAATGTATGTTAGAATTTAATTTTTAAAAATTATTAATATTTAAAAATTAATATAATGTAGATGGTATATATAAAGATATTATTTTTAAAGTGCTTTGTCTAAATTTCAAATTTATTTTAAATGAATTATACATTGTAGTATAACAATTTTATTGATCTAATCATATAAATATATAATATTATTAAACTAAAAATAATAAGGTGATATTAAATAGCTTTGAAAATTTCTTACTTAAAAATCCAGAAGAGAAAGTGTATTGGAATTTAATGATATTTTGGAATAGAATAAATAGAACTAATATGTCACATTTTTTTATTTATCAATCTATTTTAAAAGAGTTTTGAATATTTTAATTTACACATATGACATTGTTAATAGTTATTTTTTTGTTTTTGTTTGCTAGTTTGTCTGTGACTTGGGGGACTAGCATGTGGCTAAGAAACCGCGACTCAAGGGCATCTAAGCTGTCAAAATCATCCAGGGATCACACCCGGCCTAAGCCACACCAACCCTTAACATAGATGGATTTGTTTCCCCACGGGTTTCGAACCAATGACTTAACATCACAGAGTGCCTTAACAACAGACTTCGTCACCAATTGTCCTACATCTCGGGGACATACATTGTTAATAGTTATTAACACATAGAGAATTCTACTTCAACTTTTAAAAATATGAAATAGTCATTATTGTTTGTATTTGGGTTTTAGACTATGTATAAGTCATACATTATTACAAATTTAAAGTATTTTATAATTACTTTAACTTTTAACTTTGAGCTATATATAACTACTATTCTTAAGAAAACTCATAACTACTTAAATTTATTATCCGTATCAAACTTAAACACACGAATTTAGTTTCTCAAAGTCTAATCATCAAAAGCACTTAAATCAAACTATTATCTCTATCTGTATCAAACTTAAACACACGAATCTATTGTTCCTCTATCCCATTGTCCCTCCAACCGAACAGGACCTTGTTTGTTAAAAATATAATAGAATCGCTCTCATAATAATAATTAAATGAGACCTTGAAAAAGCTAATCCTGTAAATGATAAGTTTAGAAAGACCTTCAATGAATCATACCTACCATGTGAAAGCATCCTTATATCAAAGACATAAAAAAATCATGATATTTAATGATGATAATAAAAATTCAATTTGGAGAAAGTCAATCGTATAAAAAAAAATCGTATAATTTTTTTAAAAGACCTCACCATTTGGAAGCATTCTTATATAAACACGTCCAAAATCTATAAACACATCCAAAATCATGATAGGCAAAGATTGACTTTTTAATATTTTAGGAAAATCATTACATAGTCAAATCTTAAGTTTAAGTTTTGAGAAATAATTATATAAAAATAAGTTTAAAGGTACTTTAAAGGAGTGATACTCGCGACTCAAAATCGTGATATGCAATAATTAACTTTTTCTTATTTTATAAAAATTATTAAAATCATTACATAACGCAAGACTCAACATATGCACACTCAACATAGAATTCATAGCGATAGGGATAGTCTTCGAGACCATTTCTAAGATGCCATTTTGATGTTTTCGATTTTATTGTCCATATCAACAGATCATTAATAAAGTAGGGAGAAGGAGCACTTATAAAGTAAGGATATAAATAGTTGTAGAGACGATATCTAAAATGTTATTTTTAGATGTAAATTATGTATAGAGTTTTTGAAATGTTTAAAGTTTCGAATTGATATTCTATTTATTATGAAGAACTTTTGAAAAAATGACATTTTAAAAAAGTGTCAAAAGACACCTATAAAACATAAAAATAAAAAAAATGTTGGAGAATAGTGGATAGTCTGTGTTTGTTTCCCAAGTCTTTTGTCAAGTCTTGCTATCACTTATTACTTGCATATGCCCCCCAATGTGCCTTACCTCTTAAGACTTTGGTCTATCATTGTAAATTACAGTGGATTCCTTTATCAGTGGTATTAAGTTGAGGCCCCTTGCAATGGTACGTCTCCACATGCTAAGCTAGGAACAATACTCTATTCAATATGCTTAATTAATGTTCGTGGAAATGAATCGACACGTAGGTGAATATTTTGAACTTTTTATATTTACCTATGGAAATCTAAGTGTCATAATTAATCAATTAGGGGTGTTGATATTCATTGTAATCCATTTTCCTATCTGTTATATATTTATATATTTCCATGGTAATTGAAAATTTTAACTTTATACAACTATACCAATGTGAGAGCCAGTTTTGACGCACTAGTATTGGGCAATAGTGACATTCTTTGTAAATGATTGAGCTGAATAGTTTTGTATGGTTAATTACGCAGGTATCCTCAAGACAACTTCGACCGCATCAGGATACACAATATAGGTTTAGATTCCACTAATGCTAATTTCTATCGGTATGTAAGAGTCTGATCTCTCCCTCCCACTCCCAATCTACGATGCTCATTTGGTCAGGGTTAATTTTTCATAGCCATTCATTGTGTTTGTTGGGCTCATTGGCAATGCCCACGTGACCCTTGGGCCTTGTTTTCATAGGTGTCTCAGTCGCTTCATTTAGCCATTAAAAGCTTATTAATTGTGGTAGGTGATTAATCAAGAGGGGCTCGTTGGATGTTAAAAGAGGGGGCCATGAAGAAATAAGGAGAGCGTGCATAAAAATTGGGAGATGAGATAACAGAGGAAGATAAGAGAGGAGGAAAAAGGATACATGAAGGAAGGAGAAAATGATTAAGACAAATGTAAACAAGATTACTAGGTAGCATATACCTGCTGAATATAATAATGAAAGTATTGTTTAAAGAGATAGGGAGAGAAGGAGCATGCATGAAATGACTAGATGGCATAAATATTTATTACAATAACATTGGGGGGGAGTGAAGGAAGCAATAAGACTTCAAAGTCTTTGGCCAATAAGATCTCAGATAAATGAGATTTGAAATTTAAAATAAATCATTATTTTTTAAAACTTTAGATAAAGAGGTGTATATTTTTTGGTCAACCATGAACTAATAGAAAGTAAAGCCTAACTCAAAGCTATATACCATGCCTATCGACAGGTATAATAAGAGGAGTTAAGGAAAAGAAAGAAAATCTAGATATACAATGGATAGATTTGAAGAGGAGAGAGAGAGTGAGTGGGGGCTATGTGAAGAAGGACTAACCTTGACAAGATTTGCTAAAGAGAATTGGGAAAATAAGAGAAAAGAGAAGGAGCATATGGAGGAAGAATAAAGGAGGAGATAGAGAAAGAGATACAAGTTGAAGAAAGTTAAAAAATGGGAAGACGAAACTTGAACATTATATACAAGTGAAAAAAGTTTGTATTTTTTTTAGTTTCATGAAAATTTGTATGTTTGGCTAAGACTAATACCAACAAATATAGGAGACAAAGGGTTTTTGAAACTAGCCATGAAATTGAAGCCCATAGATGCCTATAATTGTAAGTTTAAATATGAATTTATGAAGTTAATATAAAAGTTGATTGTGCTTAATTCAAAAGGTGTTCACCTTTCTATACATGTTTATTATTTTATTTTGTTGTTTGTTGGATTACAATGTTGTAAAACTCTAATTTTTAATCCCCAAATTAGCAATGTATATTTGTAAATATGATGTATGGCCACAGGTCAAGCGAGGTAATATGTAAACATTGTACATTGAAAATAATAAAATAAAATGCATTGTCGGTTGTAGATGGATAACGACAAAGTCATGGGGGATAAGTTTCCACAAGAGAGAGGGGGATAAAGAGGGTCCAAGGGGAAATTTCACATGCCTAATAAACCCAAAACACTAGTCTAAATAATTTTCTTATTAATATTGTAACACCCCTATTTCCCCCAGTCTGTAAATAAAACTATAACTGGCCAAGAGATTATTTCAGACTAGATATGTGTGAATCTCTGATTTGATGAACATTTGTATAAAAGGTCAATGTATGTATTTCTTGTTATTAATAGAAAATGGATAAGTGTTCCATAACTGCTGAAAGGGGGGTTTGCCAAGATAGACCATGGATGTTATGAGAGAGATGGTGAGGGGAACCAAGAATGGTTGAGATGACCCCCACCAAACCAATACCCTACTGGAATTAATGACTTAGAATAGTCCTCTGACCTAGATAATGAATTACTAGTCAACGTGGTATCTGGGAGAGTCCTCCTCAAGAGTTAGTGAGGAGATGGGGGCAGAGTACCCATCTATAAGACTCTAGACCCAACCATGAGCTATGGATTCGGACCCACACAACCTTGGGAGAAAGGAAAGGAAGAGGTAATTCGTGGATAGAGGCGAAGGAGAGGAGCAAGTGATCTGCGAAGAGAGCAAAGTCGCAAGAGAAGTCTCGAGAAGAGAAAAAGGACGGTTACAACGCTATGGTTCGATGAAGAACTGGGGAATAAGATCGTCTGAATGTAGGAATCTGTTGGCAAGGTTTTTCATTACAAGTTGATAAACAAGGCTGACGAGTGACTTTGGAAGTCCTTGGGAAGACCTCCTTGCTTGGTACAGAGAAAACCCACTGCCAGAATCCTATCGGAGGAGGAGCGTAAACTCCGTCCCTGACTGTTGCTGAGCAAGAAGAAAGAGTCTCTCTCAGAGCATCATGGTCTAGCTTGAGGGTGGCCAGCGGTAAATCCGTCAGGAGTGGATGTGCCTATGGTTGGGTGGAAGCAGGCACCCCTTTTAGCAGGCGCTTCACGAAATCTGGTTTTCTGATAAGTATCTTCATACTTTGTGTAATGAAATAGATGTGGCGATTGAATATATTTATATGTCTATGAATGAGTTCTGTGTTGAATGGTTAAGTTAGAAATATGAGTTATCTCTCTGTGAATTTGTTCTTTCAAATGGGCATATGCTTGACTCAACTGAGCAGTTAAAGAGTCGTAAGATGTAAGCCTGCAATTATGTCGAGGAAAGATTTGTTGGAATGTCTAAGTCTTGTCGGTCTATAAAACCCTCCCCCTCATGGGAAATTTCCAAGTTCAAACCCTGTGGAAGGAGGATGCCTCCTTCAAATCTTTCACCCATTTGACCAAGGGCTCATGCCCATGTCCTTAACCTTGTTAGCAACATTACTTGTCCTCTGCATAGGGATATCCGGGTCTGTAGGTTGCACGAGAAGCGCCCAAGCGCAACACACAGAAGAAATCCATTTCGGGCCCAGGTTAAGCGAGCGAGGATGCCGATTTCAACGTTCAGGATGTATCCAAAGAATCATATCAGCGGTGGGTAGGAAATCGCGATTAGCAAAGCTGCGCCAAGGTTAGCGCAATGGATAGCACCCATAGCATGTTCAGAAATGGATGACAGTTGTTCATCCCAAAGGGCACGTGGCATGAGATCTGGTCACGTCGGCTTTTTGGCAATCGCGAGTGCAAAGGGTGAAGGTTTTATGTCTGTGAACATCGTGAAACCCCGAACCCCGACAGTGCCGAAAGCACCAAAACTGGGGCCCATGACATCTCGAAACACTTTCAGTCGTCTAGCTAAAGGGGACACCTGGTAGCAAATTGAGCCATCTCAGCGTTTCACCCATCGCGACTCCAAGGAACAAAGAGCAGCTCCGTCATATTCCGATGCGCGAGGTGCCAGGAGATTCCCGGACCCGGGCCCATAGAAGCGTCGGGTGATTTCAGGACCGTCAGATCTCAGAGGGACGCATGCCACCAGATTGAGCCGTCTCGGCATTTCGCTCATCGCGATTTCAAATTGCAGGGATAGCCCCTTCATATTCGCGAACGCCGAGAGCGCCTTGGGAATAAGTATGTGGTCACAGCCTGTGGTCACTTGGGGACAGATAGGAGCTGCGTAAAGAAGGCCAAGGGCGCCGAGTTCAGTTATAGAGGGGATCATCGTGATCTCTAGGCGCCATCGGATCCGATCTTAATACTATTTCTAGCATTGAAGTAAATGAAGGCAAGAGAGGGTGGTTGAAACCTCCTTTCATTCATTAAGTGAGGAGATGGAGGGTCTGGCAAGCCATCTTCCCGAAGAGGTCTTGTGTATCGATTTTCTCAAAGAAACCATGCCGAAGTCCTCGACTCAGCAGATAAGTCTGCACACGCTAGCCCATCACTTAATAGCTCAGCTACCCTCCTCACAGGAGCCATGCGTAGTTAAGGTGGCACTTAAAGAAAGATATCAGTATGAGTTTGACTGAAGGGACATCAAGCCTTGGGTGACTGGGCACGCCTCTATGAGGTGAATTTCCCTGAGTAGATAGACTCGGTATTTGTATTTTGTAAGTATCGATGGTTGAGCAAAGCTCTCGATTGTAAGGTTTTGATGAAGCGTTGGTCGCTCTGGTTAATGTATAAGGCATTCGAGATTTCTTACTTTATGGATGTCAGCTTCCCTTCCATCTCTTTGTTTACTGTGTTAGAACAACTCGGAACTGGAGGATCCAGTCGAGTTGTGACTGTTATAGGATGATGTAGGTTGGATCACTGTAATAGTCACATTGTTTCTAATTGGTTCTTGTGATGTTATCAGCATTGAAATGACTTGGAATTGAAGGATTCAGTCGAGTCACCCCTCAGCTCCTTGAAGCTCTAGACCAAGAGGATCTTGGATTCCGATTTTTTTGTTCTCAAGCTTATGATGGCCTATTTCCCAAGGTAGTCTTTCTCACCCTTCTCACAAGTCTTCCTTCTTCCACCCTTTTAAGCATTTACTGACAGAAGTTGGATCAATACCTCCCTTTCTTTCTACATACCAGGCCCAGTTTACCAAGTTAAAGCTATATTTTCTTGAGTCTTTACCCATCTGATCACCCCATTAAATAAATCATGACATAAAACTGATGGCCGTTGGGCTCTTCTCCTGCAAGCAATCCAGGAGTGACTTCTGACGCTAACATTTTTGGCACCGTTGCCGGGGACGAAGTTGAAAATTTTCCCCGGGATTAAATGACATTGAACCTCTGATTCCGAAGGTGCATCGGGTATCAGAGCCTTTTAGGATTGCTACTGTGCACTTGGTGACTCGAATGTGACGACTTCACTGGGGAGAACCTGCTCTATTAGTTGTGTCTTTCAAAGGCAGACACACGTGGTCTTATCCACAACTGCCTCTAGCTTCACCTGAAACTGATCCGGAGGTGGTTCTCAGAAGAGGAAAGAAATCTGAAGAAGAAGCTTCCATCGCCAAACCGGGTAATCCGCCATCTCCTTATGTAGGAACTCCATTTCTCCTCCTCAGTTTCTCAATAGACCTCATTCAGAGGTTTCCCGTTTCCTGAATTTTGGGAGTGTTCCTGCTGAGTTTTCCCCCCCTGGTCTAGGATTGGAGGGAGAAATTCTTGTCACTCCCCTCTCCTCTGAAGCTGGACCTTGGCATAGACCTAGGACTACAAAATATTTCCCCACTCCTGCACAAAGAAAAACACCTGCTGACTTGATCTCTTTAGATTTCTCCTTAAATCCTCTCTTGTTTCCCACCCCACTTCGGGACTCATTCCCAGTAGCCCCTTCGCGAACTCCTTCTCCTCTGAGTTCTCCTCCACCTAATATTCCTATGGCTGGTGCTAATCCCCCTCTAAATAGAATGGATTCCATAGTCGCTACCAGATATGCTCCCTTAGTTCTACCCCATCCTATGAATCCTCTCCCTACTGGAGATTACTTGAAATACATGCCCAAGGGGATGTAACTGCGGAAGAGCACCTGGATGCTTTCTACAGTTATGCAGACAACCTCAACATTGAAAATGAAGATGTCTAGATGAGAGTCTTCATCCAGAGCCTGGATGGTGAGGTGAGAAAATGGTTTAGAGGAATGGCCCCCGGATCTATTGCTGGAATCGAAGCTCTGGATAGTGCTTTCCTGAGGCAGTGGGGAGATAGGAAGGATTTCATGTATTACATGACAGAGTTCGAGTCTTTGAAGAATATGGATGGAGAGTTTGTCTCTGACTTCTCCAAAAGATTCAATAAGCTGTATAATAAAATTCCTACCGAAATAAAACCCTCAAAAGCCTCGACCAAAATTTCTTATGCCAGTGCGTTTGGCCCCGATTTTTGTCTGTTACTGAGAGAAATAAGAGCCACCTCCTTAGTTCAAATGCAAGATGCAGCCATATAAGTGGAATCCAATGTATTAGCAGATGATAGAATGAGGAGCAAGGCCGACGCACACAGAAGAAGGGGAATATCGGAAACCTCAACTTCTCGATCATCGGTGCCCCACCCTCAAGTGGATGAACTGACCAAGATGGTGAGGTCTTTGTCTACAGAGATGGAGATAACGAAAGTCGAGGGGAGGCAAGCATACAAGGGCCCTCAGAATGCTGAAAACAAAGGAGGTTTCAAGAGGCCGAAAAATTTTACTCCCCCGAATGTGCAGAGAGAGAGGGGAAGAGACAGAGAAGACCAGAAAATTCAGGCCCCTTTCCAAAACAATTTTGTGGCCGAGGGGGAAGAAGGGGAAACATATGAGCTTGATCCTGAAATCCATTGCTTCGGAGACACTCCTCCTTTTCCTCATCTCACTCAATCATCATACGAGGAGTCTCTCATGGACATTCAGCTAAATGAACTGAGCAAGGGAGATAAGGCTAGTGGCAACCAAGGCAGATATGAGCCGAGGTCTAAGAAAAAGACAGTAGCACCTGAGGTTCCTGAGCAGCCCACTAGAATAGAGAAGCCTTCTAATGAAGCAGTATATAGTCATAGAGGTAATAAAGCCCAACCCCTCTCTCCCATTATCCAGACCCATGCTCCCGAAATAAGTGAAGTCCCAAGGCTCTCATCTTCTTTTAATTTCTAGCATGAAATTCAGAAAATCAGAATCCCTGTGCCCCTGACAGAATTGATTAAACATGAAGGGTTCAAGAAACGCTTCTCTAAGATTTTGCAGTCTGAGACCTCATGCCTTCCCACAGACTCCATCAATTTGCAAGATGAAAAACCTGCAGTTATCCTAGGTCCTATGGTAGAAGACAGGAATGACTCGTCCCCTCCCTTCTACACTTACCTGAACATACATGACAAAGTGTTGCACAACTGGTTGATGGATTCAGGGGCTTCTCACAACCTCATTCCTAAAACAATCATGGAAGAGTTAGGCCTAGAAGTCACCCGAGCTTATCATGACCTCTATTCCTTTGACTCTAGGAAATTTCAATGTCTCGGGGTGACCAAAGACCTGGTCGTGACCTTGTTTCAGCTGCCCATGAAAAGTGTGGTCATGGATATTGTAGTGGCCGATGTCCCCCCCAATTTTGGTATGTTGTTATTAAGATATTGGATAAAAATATTGGGGGGAACCTTGCAGATGGACCTCACATATGCTACTATCCCAGTGTTTGGAGGAGAGCATAGAAGGCTATACAGAGAAGCCCAACTGGCCTATATAATCAGCGATGAAGCCAACCCTACCAATCATCCCATCTTTGCCTTGGACACTGATTTAGGATCTAGTTTGCTTCAACTCACCCATGCTCCTGAACCTCCTCTTAAACTCAGAAAGCAGCCCACCATTTCCCTTAAATTTCCTCCCTCCATCACCCTCGTCTGGAGAATGTTCTTTGATGGAGCCTCTTCCAGGGAAGGCGCTAGAGCTGGTGTGGTCTTTGTGTCACCTGCTCAGGAAACCATATCTCTGTCATACAAATTAGAATTTGAAGCTACTAACAATGTGGCAGAGTATGAAGCTCTTGTCCTGGGGTTAAGAGCCGTGAGGGAAATGGGAATTCAAGAGGTAGCAGTGTTCGGAGATGCAGAGTTGGTAGTCCAACAGATCAGAAACGCTTATCAGGCTAAGCATCCTTGACTCAGAAGCTACAGAAATGAGGTGTGGGACCTAGTTGACAGTTTCTTCTCAGCTTTTAACATTTCTTTCATCCCAAGAGAGGAGAACATGATGGCAGATTCCTTGGCTACATCAGCAAGTAGTTTCAAAGTACCCTTGCCGCCTAAATTCAGATATGATGTGGAAGTGAAATATAGGCCCTCCATACCTGACAATGTCAAACATTGGAAGGTATTCGAGGATGATCTCGAGATCAAGAATTTCTTGGAGATTGTCGAAGAATTTTCAGAGATGCACATTGACCAAGACTCTGTCTCTGAAGAAAGGCTTGGTGGGGATAATTTTCTAAATAAGATTGCAGAGCGTAACATTGTGCAGCTGCCCAACAATCATATTCCAAGAGGACTGGTTCCTTTGGAAAGGTTTTTTGATAAAAATGATGTGTCATTAAAAGGAGAGACCTCGGAGGATGACACTGGTACTACTCAGTGCAACATTGGGACCGAGAGTGAGCCCAAGTTTGTCAAATTGTCAAGAAGTCTGACAAAGGAGAAGAGGTCTGAATACATTGGACTTTTGAGGGAATTTGCTGATGTGTTTGCCTGGACCTACGAATACCTCAAAAACTATGACACCTCTGTAATCGAGCATAAAATCCCATTAAAAGAGGAGGCAAATCCATTTAGGTAGAAGCTGAGATAGATCAATCCTATGCTACTGCCTATCATGGAGAGGGAAGTGAAGAAACTACTTCAAGCTCAGATCATTGTACCACTGAGATATTCAGAGTGGGTGGCCAACTTGGTGCTAGTAAGGAAAAAGAATGGAGAGATCTGACTCTGTGTAGACTTCAGGAACCTAAACAGGAGCTCACAAAAGGATGACTACCCCTTACTAAAGATGGAACATATACTGCAGAGGGTAACATGAGCTTCCAGGATGTCCATGATTGATGGTTTCTCTAGCTACAATCAAGTCTCTGTTCTGCCTGAGGACAGGGAAAATACAACATTTACCACTCCATGGGGCACATTCATGTATGCCAAGATGCCATTTGGACTAATGAATGCAGGGGCAATGTTCCAGCGTGCCATGGACATAGCTTTCGTTGGGGAAAAGGATAAATTTGTGGTCGTTTATCTGGATGACATCACAGTGTTTTCGAAATCTGATAAAGAACACCATCGCCATCTCGGAAAGGTTTTCTTGAAATGCATAAATTTTGGCATTTCATTAAACCCCAAGAAATCTCTATTTTCCATGCAGGAGGGAAAGTTACTAGGCCACATAGTATCAGCGGAAGGAGTCAGAATTGACCCCAGTAGAGTTGAGGCGATACAAGCCTTATCGATCCCGAGGTCCAAGAAGGAGGTCCAATCTTGCCTCGGTAAAATTAATTTTCTGAGGAGGTTTTTGCCTAACTTTGCTGAGGAAGTAAAACTTATAATAGCCATGCTAAGGAAAGGAAATGAAGTGAGGTGGACTTCTGAATCATGACATTCCTTCGAGAAAATAAAGAGGGCCCTGACTGAAGCTTCTGTGCTTATCAGTCCCGACTACTCGAAGGATTTCCTTATTTTCTCCTTTGCCTCACCTGACACAGTGGCTGTTGTTCTATTACAGACAAACGACATTGGGCTGGAGCAGCCTATTTCTTATTTCAGCCGAGCATTGAGGGATGTCGAAGTCAAGTATGACACTATGGAGAAGCAGGCCTATGCTCTAGTAAAATCTCTCAAAGCTTTTAGAACCTACGTCCTGCAGTAAAAAATCATCTCCTATGTCCCCTCGGCTACTGTTAAAGACATTCTTATTCAGCCTGACATAGACGGGAGAAGGAGTAAATGGATAGCCAAAATTCTGGAATTCGACCTATAAATAAGGCCTACCAAATTAATCAAAGGTCAGGGCTTAGCCAAGTTGTTGGATGAAGCCAATTGCCAAGCTTTGGGAATAAGTTTTATCAACAAATGCTCAGGAATCCAGGAGGGTCAGTTGTCTAAAAGAGACCCTCAAAGGGCGCCCCATTTGGCCCGATGTCCTTGGTATAAGGATGTCATATACTTCCTGCAGGAGTTGCGGCCTCCAGATGGCCTACCAAGAAACAAAGCAAGAGCTCTGAAGCTCAAGGTAGTCAGATATTGTCTTATTGATCAAATTTTATACTGGAAAGACCCCCTAGGGGCACTGTTAAGATGGATGGATACACAAGAGGCCGACAGGATCATGGTTGAATTTCACAGCGGCTTATGTGGAGGGCACCATTTCTGGAAGGCCACAGCGCACAAAATTCTCAGAGCCGGGTACTACTGGCCTACCTTGTTCGTTGATGTCCACAGAGGAGTTAGAGCCTGTGTCCAATGTCAAAGATTTGTAGGAAAACAATAGCTCAAGTCTTTGCCTTTATAGCCTATAGTTATTTTGGGACCATTCCAGCAATGGGGCCTAGATTTCATTGGAGAAATTCACCCTGCTTCCAGTGGGAAACATAGATGGATCCTAACTGCTACAGATTTCTTTACCAAGTGGATTGAAGCTATCCCTACCAGGAGTGCTTCGCACAAAGTAATCATTGGGTTCTTCGAGGACCTCATCACAAGGTTAGGCTGCCCAAATAAGATTGTCACTGATAATGCATCTGCTTTCGGGTCTGAGCCATTAACCAAGTTCTGTGAACAGTTCGGAATCAAACTGATTCACTCCAACCGGTATTATCCACATGGCAACGGTTTAGCAGAATCCTCCAACAAAAGCCTGATAAGAATCATCAAAAGATTGTTGGAAGACAACAAGAAGGCCTGGCATTCTAGATTGAAATTTGCTCTATGGGTTGACTGAGTGACCACAAAGAGATCTATCGGCGTCTCTCCTTTCCAATTAGTCTATGGAGCGGAGGCTATTTTCCCTTCTCATTTAGCCATTCCTGTAGCGAAGGATTCATTAGCTAGTGGTGGTCCAACAGGCTAGGGAGCAGGCAATGGACAGAATTCAGGGCCATCAGCAAAGGATCAAGCAGGTTTTCGATAAGAAGGCCAAGAAGGAACAGTTCCAGATAGGAGACCTAGTGCTGAAATGGGATGCTCCTAAGCAAGATAAGGGAAAACACAACAAATTTGAAGCCTTGTGGATCGGGCCTTTCAAAATCTCCGAGACTTTCTCAAATAACACGTACAGGTTGCGAGGTTTGGAAGGTGAAGAAGTTTTCAGCAGCCCAGTGAATGGGCATTTTCTGAAGAAATGTTTTGTTTGAGTCTCAGATGGCTCCTTTGTTTGTAAATATTGTCCTTTTGTTTCTTTGTTCGTTTTCATTTTTATTTTTCGGCTTAATAATGACTCCATAGCCCAACAGCAAGGCACTGGAGCTGCAAAATGAGTCCTTAGAGCATCACAGGGATGAATCTATCCCCCGTGGAGCCTAATATTAGCAACATTACTTGTCTTCTGCATAGGGATATTCAGGTCTGTAGGTTGCACGAGAAACGCCCAAGTGCAGCACACAAAAGAAATCCATTTTGGGCCCAGGTCAAGCGAGCGAGCGCGTCGATTTCAACGTTCAGGATGTATCCAAAGAATCAGATCAGCGGTGGGCGAGAAATCATGATTATCAAAGCTGCGCCAAGGTTAGCACAATGGATAGCGCCCATAGCATGTTCAGAAATGGATGACAACCATTCATCCCAAAGGGCACATGGCACAAGATCTAGTCACGTCGGCTTTTCGGCAGTCACGAGTGCAAAGGGTGAAGGTTTTATGTCTGTGAACATCACAAAACCCCGAACCTCGATAGCGCCGAAAGCATCGAAACTGGGGCCCGCGACATCACGAAACACTTTCAGCCGTCCAGCTAAAGGGGACACCTTGCAGCAAATTGAGCCATCTCGACGTTTCCCCCATCGCGACTACAAGGCACAAAGAGTAGCTCCGTTATATTCCGATGCGCGAGGTGCTGGGAGAGTCCTGGACCCGGGCCCACAACAGCGTCGGGTGATTTCAGGACCGTCAGATCTCAGAGGGATGCGTGAGATCAGATTTAGTCGTCTCGGCGTTTCGCTCATCGTGAATTCAAATTGCAGGGATAGCCCCTTCATATTCACGAACGCTGAGAGTGCCTAGGGAATAAGTACGTGGTCACAGTCTGTGGTCACTTGGGGACAGATAGGAGCTGCGTAAAGAAGGCCAAGGGCACCGAGTTCAGTTATAGAGGGGATCATCGTGATATCCAGGTGCCATCAGATTCGATCTTAATACTGTTTCTAGCATTGAAGTAAATGAAGGCAAGAGAGGGTGGTTGAAACCTCCTTTCATTCATTCAGTGAGGGGATGGAGGGCCTGGCAAGCCATCTGCCCAAAGAGGTCCTGTGTATCGATTTTCTCAAAGAAACCATGCCGAAGTCCTCGACTCAGCAGAGATGTCTACACACGCTAGCCCGGCACTTAATAGCTCAGCTACCCTCCTCACAGGAGCCATGTGTAGTTAAGGTGGCACTTAAGGAAAGATATTAGTACGAGTTTGACTGAAGGGACATCAAACCTTGGGTGACTGGGCACGCCTCTGTGAGGTGAATTTCCCTGAGTATATAGACTCAGTCTTTGTATTTTGTAAGTATCAATGGTTGAGAAAAGCTCCCGATTATAAGGTTTTGATGAAGCGTTGGTCGCTCTGGTTAATGTATAAGGCATTCAAGATTTCTTACTTTATGGATGTCAGCTTCCCTTCCATCTCTTTGTTTACTGTGTTAGAACAACTCATAATTGGAGGATCCAGTCAAGTTGTGACTGTTATAGGATGATGTAGGTTGGATCACTGTAATAGTCACATTGTTTCTAATCGGTTCTTGTGATGTTCTCAGCATTGAAATGACTTGGAATTAAAGGATTCAGTCGAGTCACCCCTCAGCTCCTTAAAGCTCTGGACCAAGAGGATCTTGGCTTTCAATTTTTTCGTTCTCAAGCTTCTGAAGGCCTATTGCCCAAGGCAGTCTTGCTCACCCTTCTCACAAGTCTTCCTTCTTCCACCCTTTTAAGCATTTACTGACAGAATTTGGATCAAGACCTCCCTTGCTTTCTACATACCAGGCCCAGTTTACCAAGTTAAAGCTATATTTTCTTGAGTCTTTACCCATCTGATCACCCCATTAAATAAATCGTGACATAAAATTGATGGGCGTTGGGCTCTACTCCTGCAAGAAATCCATGAGTGACTTTTGATGCTAACAAACCCATTTACAGCTAAAGGGATTAGTGCTTATCCCACAAGAATTTCCAAAAGACCCATGTGACCAAGGTCTGGGAACACAACGCTAGGCCTGAAAGAAGCTGGACCTTCTGACTTCGAAACTCCGGGAGTTCAGAGCTCTAGAGTGCTTCGACCCTATCATTTATAAATCAATCGAAGGCAACTGGTAGTTACAGTTACCCACCCGGTTAACCGACACCTAGTGGTTTCCTTAACTAAGATAGTTAGACTTTCCCCCATTAATCCTTTATCTATTCAGTCATCGTGAAGTAACATGAACCACCAATCTGAGAGTAGTCAGAAGCCCTTGGACCATTGGATCTGCATCTAAGTACTTCGACAAAGTACCACTCCACGAGAACAAGGATGATATTTCATCAAACCCCCGAATGTCGAAGTTATGAATTGGCATGAACCGTCGGTTGAGAATACTTTGGGATCCCTCATGTCCATTGGATACAGACTATAGCCAACACTTCGACGAATTCTTACTTCGGGAGGACGACAATGGCATGACCTTAAACTCTCTGAATGATGGAGCTGCGAATAAACGCGAACTGTAGATATCAAGACCCTTCAGGATCTTTCTTGATCATTAGATTCAGACCATGGTCAGCCTGACGTTGACCACTCCGGGAGAAAGGAGGAGGTCACACTAGGAACTAACCGAATGCCGAAGTTATGAAGTAATGGAGGTCGTCGATCTAGGGTTTACGTGGCCGTGGCTTGACCGTGATATTGAAGGGCTTGGAAGGCTATCAGTCATGGATGACGTAGTACGGTGACATCATCTAGGATTATGTGGACTCACAAGTAATGTGCCACGTGTCACCTAGATTCGTGTGTTTCACAGATCCCATAGGCCCATTAATGTGTGACATGTTTCACCCACTGAAGGGCCATGTGTCATCTCAGTCTTGCTACGTATCACACATGGAACTCACCACTTGGTCCATTTGGCGAGAGGAGTATGCGAGACCCACCTATATTGTCCTTTGTATCTATTATGTTACCACATGCGAGTGTGGATTGACTTTAACCTCTGTAACATACCCAACCACCCACAGGTTGGGGTACACCACCTTCAAGCCCACCCTTGGAATTCTTTCTTTTACCGATACCATTTTAAATTAATAAGGATGCATAAAAGAAAAGGATTTAACGATATGCACAACAATAACCAACAAGCATGCATATTCTAAAGATTCAATTAAACAATAATTAAATACACAACAGAAAACATTCATATACAGATAAATAATACCATAACAGAGAGCACTTATCTTTATAAAAGATGACACCAATTGCCTATAGACCAAGGACATTCCACCCAACCGTAGATGCTACTATTCCAAATCTCAACAACAGTGTCACCCCCAAGCCAGGGCTATGAATCCACACGGATGGTTCCAGAGTGTTATTTGGCTTCCTAAATCAGTCAACACTCAATCTCTCATAGGATTTCTCAATACTCACAGCAATCCAAGTACCCAACTCTCTTCTACCTAGCTTACACCATCCAAGAGAATGGACCTCCACCTAGCTCTGTCATGCAGTCCCTCAGGCAGTCCTTCTCCTTATTTTGGGCTCCAGCGCAACTGGTCCAGAATCTCAATGTTGGAACTCTTAGGACTCGCAGCTGTGAACAACACTGGACACAGGCCAATGCATCTCAGAATCTCAGACATGAAGGCCTCAAGTCATGGTTGGATTACACCAGCGACCACTACAACCAACAATATCATGGCTAATATTCGGCAATTTGTGTCCCTTTCCCAAGCCAAGACGCAGATGAGGATGGATCAATGAGTAATAGGTAAGGACTAGATGAATGAACGAGTGAGAAAATGAAAAGAACGCGTGAACCATTGATCAAGTGGATGAGTGAATAAGAGAATGAATGAACAAGCAATCAACAAACAAGCCACTAGCCGAACCCCCTCATCAGACCAAAGGCCGGTTTAAGTAATTCGTGTGGAATTAAGAACCTCCTGGCATTCCCCAAGAAACCCAAGTAACTAATCCACCCCCTTCGACCAAAGGGAAAATAAAAATAGGAAATAAACATTTATCCCCTCAAGCCCCCTCTCTTGTGGAATCATAGCCCCCTATAACTCTAGTCCTTGTTCGTCTAGCAGCCAACAATGTATGTATTATTAATAATGATCAAAACATTACATTTATTAGGCACACTGGCCTTTTAATAATTGTTTGGGCACTCTGGACTCTCAACAATGTAACAATACATTATTTAAAATAGGGGTTCGAAACCTAGGGTGTTACATCCCCTCCCCCTTATTCTAGCATTGCCCTCAATGTATATACAAAATAGAGATCAAAATCTCAAAATTTATTCAAAAATTTGCAAGTATTGTGCCCGCATGGCATCTTCATGATCCCAGGTAGCATCTTCTGGATCATAGTAGGTCCACTGAACTTTTACCAGCTCTATAACTTGACTCTGGAGAATTTTGACCTTTCTGTCCAATACCCGCACTGGTTGAACCTAAAAGTCTCCCTCTGTCTTTACCTGAATCAGATGCCAATCAATAACATGGTTAGGATCATGTACATATTTATTTAGTAAAGAGACATGAAACACATTATGCACATTCATCGAAGTAGGTAATGAAAGCATGTATGCAACTGGCCCTATTATGTCCAATATTTCAAATGGACCACAAAATCTGGCTGCTAACTTTGTACAACTACCCAATTTCAAAGAGCTTTTATTGGGATTCACTTTCAGAAGTACATACTCCCCTACTTTAAATTCTCTAGTTGTCATGTTCTTATCTACATAAAATTTATGTCTATCCTAAGCTGCCTTTAAATTCTGCTTGATCTTAACCATCTGGTCTTCCATTTCCTCCCAAGTACCACTCTATCTGTTGGGTTTGTTGGAATTATTAATACAACTGAGAGGGGGGGGGTGAATCAGTTGTAAGTGAGCTTAAACAATTTTAAGTCTATTAAAACATTAATCTTTCTTCAAGTGGTCATCAACAATATGCAGCATATGGACAGTAAAAGTAAAGAACAACAGTCACACATAAAGTATACACAGAGACATATTTTTCACGAGGAAACCCATAAAGGGAGAAAACTTCTTCTTCTTCAAAATGATAGGCTTTAAGTTCTGTACATCATCTATAATTGAGCACCAACTCAATGTGAGGCTGCAACCTCTGTTTTACAATCTGCAACTTGTTTGAGAGCACCAACTCTCTAGTTTCTCTAGCACCAACTAGAAGGAAGCACCAACTCCCTGAATATTCCAGCACCAACTGGATGGAAGCACCAACTTCCTGAATGTTCCAGCACCAACTGGATGGAAGCACCAACTTCTAGTTACACAGGCTCTAACCTGTATAACAGAGAACACTTGTTCTCCCTAGCACCACCCTTCCACCCTAATTTCTCTGGCTGCAACCAGATGGAAGCTACAACTTCCTGTGTTCAAGCTTCCACTTGAACCTCTGAGGAAAACAGTCCTCCCGAGCACCTCCCAACCTCCCTAGAATATGAATGGCTAAATAAACATTCAACTTTACAGATAAATCAGTTCTTACCAATCTTTCTTTATTCTGTAAATCTGGTCTTCTACACATTGTTCTGCTGCTCTTTTCTTCCTCTGTCTGTTCAACAGGTATGCTTTGCATCAACTCGTTCTCTCATTCTGCTCTTCTTCAACTTGTTCTGTTATCCAGCTCTTCATTTCATCTCACACTGCACATATGTCCAATCTCCTCCTTCGCATTCTCTCATTTTCCTTTTCTTATGGTTTCATTGTTTTCTCATACAGAACAACCAACATCATACAGTCTGTCTCATTTTCTTTTATACAACCACCCATGGCGGTTCAACTTCCCATCTCCTTAAGAAAAAAAAAGACAGATGTCTGAGCAACTGAAACGCCAACTAATAGGCAATCATGAGTCCATTTTCCTAACAGATTCAAAACTGAGGAGTTAACTGTGAGAGAGAATAGTAACCCTCCGATCAACGCTTGATCTGACGGTTCAGATCATTTCACATATCGCAATTTCGACACTCCTGATGTTCAATATTTTTTTCACTTGAAAATCCCAATCCACGAAATTCCATAAAGCAGTTGGATCAACGATCCAAATCATTTCTTGATCTGACGGTTCAGATTCAGTCGAGATTTCACACATCGCGATTTTGGCACTCTTGGCATTCAGAGTTTTTGTCACTTACAAATCTCAATCCCTGAAACTCCATGAAGAAGTCAAATCAATAGTCCAGATCACTTCTTTATTCAACGGCTGCGATTAAATCATGATTTCGCATATCGCGAAATCGACATTCTTGTTGCATTGTGTTCTTTGACTCTCTATGTCGCGATTCGTGAAACTTCGATATGGAGTTTGATCAATGGTCAAGGTCTGATATTGACTTGATGACTGCGATTGAATCGCGATTTCGCATATCGCGAAATTGGAATTCTTATGGTCAATAGACTTTGACATTTCAAACACTCGATCTGTGAAACTCCGACATAGTGTAAACCTGCTGACATCACACGTGAATTGACACATGTTGGTGACTGCCACATGTCACTCAGATTCGTGACCTATATGAGCCTGAAATATTGAATCAACTTGACACTTGTCATTGCCTGGTTGTGCCACATGTTATTAGGTTTGTTGACATGTCTTGTTTCGGGATTTCGCATTTCAGCAATTCGGGACTCCTAATATTGAGAGTCTCTGACTTCTCAATCTTTCGATTTCTGAAACTCCAACATGGGCTGGATCCAACGGTTCAAATCAACCTAGATCTTGGCGGCTTAGATTACATCGCGATTCCTCATATCGCGATATTGGGATTCCTGATGTCAATAATATTTGACATGTCCAACTCTCGATCCCCGAAACTCCAACAAGGACTGGAATCAACGGTCTAGAATCAATCTTGATTTGATGGCTCAGATGAAGTCACGATTTTTCAAATTGCGATTACACCCGCTTCTCCTTGTACTTTAAAGAGCGTGCAGGTTATCCTTGATCCAACGATGGTCGGGTCTTGCGCTTGGATCTAGCGACTGAGCTATGTCCTCGTATTCAGTGCGCTTGTCTTGTCTTCATTCATATCTGACAGCCCTCGTTCTTTCGATAAATTTGAATGGGATCCAACGATCATTGACTCTTCTCCTCCTGATTATTGTTGCGCTGCTAATCATCGATGTTGTACTCAAGCCATCACCACTACTGTACTTTCCATCAATGACAAGTATACGCTGTCTGTAAATATGCTAACAATCCTCTGTACATTCTTCCTATACTCATGTCATTCACTGTCTGATACATATTTACCAACAATCTCCTCCTTTGGCATTGATGGAAACACAAGCACCCACATGCATTCGGACTCAACTCTCCTAAACTCTTTTCTCCCCCTTTGACATCAATGTCAAAGAAGAAACATTCTTCCCCTAATATTTTCGCAAAACATACTCCCCCTGTCAACTATAAGCATTTTGGAAATACACCAGATATTCAATAAGTACTCCCCCTGACCAGGTGAACAGATTAGACACAAGAGATTATAACCCCCAAATTTTGACGAAGGTATCCAAAAGGGGTCGCTGCTAATGGTTTAGTAAAGATATCAACAATCTGTTTTGTAGAAGGTATATAATTCAGTTGAACAGTTCTGTTTGTAACTTGTTCTTTGAGAAAATGATACTTGATTGGAATATGCTTAGTCTTGGAATGAAGAACGAGATTCTTGGAGACACTAATGGCACTGGTGTTCTCACAATGAATTGGAATAGGATTAGTGTAGGTTATCTTCAGATCTGCAAGAGTTTGTATCATCCATAAGATTTGTGTGCAGCAAGTAGCAACAGCAATGTATTCTACCTATGTAGTGGATAATGAAATAGATCCTTGCTTCCTACTAAGCCATGCAACTAATGAGTCACCCAAGAAAAATGCTCCTCCACTGGTGCTTTTTCTCTCATCAACACAGTTTGCCCAGTCTGCATCTGAATAAGCAGTTAACTAAAAATTCTGATTTCTAGGATACCACAGACCATAATTCATTGTTCCCTTCAAGTATTTAAATATCCTTTTGACAGCTACCAAATGACTTTGTTTAGGAGCATACTGAAAACGACCTACCATTCCAACAACTTGCATTATATCAGGACAGGATGTTGTGATGTACAGAAGACTGCCTATCATAGAGCAATACGTTCTTTGATCAACATCAGGTGAGATATCATCTTTACTCAGCTTGCAACCAACCACCATAGGTGTGCTAACTGTAGAGGAATCTTCCATCTGAAATTTCATCAACATCTCTTTCAAATATTTTTCTTGAGAAATAAAAATTCCTGCAGAGCTTTATTTTACTTGTAGGCCAAGAAAGTACGACAGTTCTCCTATCATGGATATTTCAAATTCTGTTTGCATCGAATTAGCAAACCACTGGACAGATGATTCATTAGTACACCCAAAAATAATATCATCTACATAAACCAAAACAACTAGTAAATTATCACCTTCAGACTTAATGTAAAGATTACTATCAATAGTACCTTTCTTGAACCCTTTTTCTTGTAGAAATTTGTCAACAGTACCTTTCTTGAACCCTTATATAATGTGTAATATTCTAGATGTTTTCCCGAATTCCTTGCCACGTCTGGTCGCGATTGTTGTACTGTCCTCAAAAGATCTTGTGGTTTCTCTCCGTCTAAGTATGTGTTGATGATTGAATCTGTTAGGACCGAAATGACAACCTCACCAGGATGTAAATCCCACTGCATTTTTATAGAGGTGGTACTCCTCTTTGATTTGAGATTTTCTGGGGATTCTAGATATTCAAAATGTGGGACTTGACAAAAGTTCGTCGTGGTAATTTCAAAGAAATATAAATATTGCAAGAACGATAAAAAGGAAAAAAAAATATTTTCTTTTTTAAAGAAAGTTCATGAGAATGGACCATGAACCGAGCACACACAAATTTAAAGAAAATAAGCAAAATTTCCTCACATCCATCATAGTTTAAAATGAAGATTTCTGATCACGTAAAAATAAAAAGAAGATGGTTTGCATGCATAAGAGAACTTTAACACAGTGAACATGGGAATCTCAAATAAAGATAATGATAGATCAACCTCAAATACTTTATATTCAGACATCTAAATTACAAAGTACAGTCGAGATTGTTCTTGAAATAACTCTCTTGAAATTTCTAAAAAATATATAGTCTGTTACATATTCTTTGAAATTTAAAATGTTTTTTTCTTAAACACTGGGATTGGGGCGCCCGTGGACCATAAAGAAAATATACACAAGAATTAATCTTGTAGAAGGAAGATGGTGAGTGGTAAAAGAAAAACAAGACCTGGTAAGAAGAAAAGAGGAGTTATCAGTCTTCAGTTAAACCTTTCAAGTGAAAGAGGTGGAATAACTGGATGAAGGACTTGATAAAGAAAAGAAGGATGTGATCAACATAAACTTACTATGATGGTCTCTTGTGTGTTCACTTTCTTGTCGATATCCTTTTATTGTCTTCATTAATGGTTACAGGAACCGTCTCAATTGTTTCTTTCCCCTCGGTGGTTAATTTGTTGATAGATTTCTTAAACCATTCTTCAATGTAACTTTTCATTGGTGCCATGTTGATTTCATTCTAAATTTTGATGTTAAACAACTCACCCTCCAAGTCTCTCAGATCAAGGGAAATGCCATGTAATGCTTCTTCAATGTCCTAATTTTTCATGGAGTAATCCACTAGCCAGTTGTCTATGTCATCTTAATCATATTCAAGTATACCATAGAACTTTTCAATGAATGATAACCCTTTAAAAATCTCAACTTACTCGTCAAACTACTGCTTTGTTAGGAACAACGAGTTGAGGATCAATTTGGGATCTTGGACTTTGTTAGTTCTTCTGGCTAGGTCAACATCTGTGAGCCTTTTGAATAGTTCTTCCCTCCTTGATATTACTTGGTTGCACATTTGAACAATGTTATTCAAGTTTTTTATTTTTTTTTCTAGCACACGTTCAACTGTTTGATCTGACTTGGAGAGGGGAGATCCTCCTTCTCCTTAGTTCTGTCATGTTGGAAACTTTAATACCAAAGGGTATCATAGAATCAAGGTAACAACCTTCTTCATTCTTTAGGTTGGCTTGTAAATACTCGTGGAAGGCATGCACCCTCTAGCTCCATATCTTCAAGGGAGAAGTTATTGATATCACTCTCTATGCGCTAGTCTTCTTCCTCTTGCATGATGTTTTTCCTCTTTTTTCTTAGAGGAAGCTTGTGCGAGCTTTCAATTTTTCCCGGTGGGGGATTCTTGTCTCCTCTGTCGCCTAAACTATTGTTGGTCACTTTTCTAGATGGATAGGTCATTGGAGCATTGCTCCGAGATGTTGTAGTCTTAGAAGTAATATTTGGGGACTGTGCACTCTTCTCGCTGGGACCCTTACCTTTATGCTTGTAAATTTCATTGGTACTGAGTACCGTTTCCAAGTCACCAACATTGTGAGTAGGAGTGCCCAAGTTATTATATTTTTCTTCACTTAGAATAGTATGGACAAATGAACTGCTAAATCCCACAGCTAGAATATGTTCCACAAAAATTCCATTAGGGTCAAACCCTTTTATCTTTTCATCATATCTGAGATTCAGATTGTGGAAGTGGTTTGAAAATTGATCGATTTTTTTCATATTCCTAAATATAAAATACCTAATTTTCCAAGGCAAGGGTATGAATCACTTTTTTTGTTTCTCATGAAAAAAGTGCAGCCATAAATTATATTGCCTTGCGACTTCTGTAATAAACATTTTATCAAACACATAGCATTGAAGGAAGGCGAGATTTTCCTTAGAACCGAAAATCCTGATAACATTACAACTTTCCATTTTCTCCAACGTCCCCTTTTTATCCAGGAATTTACTTTCTTAGTTGGATATTCTGGGGGTGTGTTTTCCAAAAAAAAATCCTTTAAAAATCAAGACAAAATCATTGAAAACTTCATAGAAATGTGAAGAATATTTGTGTCTCCACAACGCTTGGTACCAGAAGGTAATTGGTTCATAGTTCACCTTCTTACAGATAGACAATTTAGGAAATTGACAAAAATATTCTATCACAAACATCAAATAAGAGGCCATAAAGAATTTCTGATATTTTTGGTATTGTGACAATTGGGAAGAGATTTCAATGGAAATCAATTTCCCCCAATCGAAAATGGCTTGCTCTTTGACAGTAAAATATAAGATATAAAGAATCATACGGGAAATGCTAGTGGTACTTTCCTGGCCTGTCACCTTGGTGAATAACCAAGAAAATTCCCGAAAGGGGTTTTTGAACAAGTTGACCTGCAACCAGGTAATATATTTAGGGATGGTCACGGGATTATCCAAGAATTCAGGAAATAGGTCCAGGCCATTGTCATTGTTTTTCAGGAAATCCCTACAATCCTCTCCTTTGAAAGCGAGTTTTGGTTCAGGGAGTTTCAACATCTTACGAAACACTTGAGGTGAAAGAGAGATGGAAGAATGGCCTTGAAGTTGAATAATCCAATGACTTGGTATATATTTCTGGACGCACCATGCAACTAATTCCTTGCAGTCAAAAAAATCAGAGACACACCCTGCACAATAAATTTCGGATGTCCAAATCACTTCCTTCTGAGTAGAAGGGGATGAATGGTAAGAATACACTCTAGACCAATGAAAGTTTTGGTCCTCTCATCCAAAACTATTCAAAGTATCTCCACATAAATGCTATCAAGATGTTTATTCCATAAGTTGACGAGAGTTTTCCTTGAATTCCAGGTAATATTTGCAATGGGCACTTGAGAGATATAACCATAATATAATCTTTGTCAAATCATGATTTAATGTGGTTTAATGAAAACATCTCCTCGATCCCTTCGCTTATTAATGATGATCTTTACGGAACCTACATGATGAGTTAGTATCATTAAACCATTCTTAAATGCGTATTAGGAAAAACACAAGGATGGCAGGGATGGACAAGAGAAAATTAGGATTTGGGAATTTTTGTGAACCCGCCAACCCACGGTTGCAAAAGATCGAAAATAGGGTAAGTCTTGTAATGCGGTCGATCAAAATCAATATAGGATAGATGAGATACTTAGGAGTTCAGGGAGTTCGATGGTCAAAATGTAGATCGTGGATCTTTTAGGTGCAAAATGGATATTGCTTAACATGTGATATGAAATCTTGAACCCACGAACCTGTGACTGGAGAAACAATTAAGTATAGAATAACATGACGGTTGGTCAGAATCATGATATGGGAATATGAATGGAAGTGAGAACCCGCGAGTCCACCAACCCGTGAACCTGCGATTCTTAAAAATAAAAACGACTAAGTATAGTAAATATAAAGGGAGAATATAAGGGAGAAAAGAAAAGGGTAATTTGGGTAAGTATAGAAGAGGGAAAGGAAATGAAAAAAAGAAGTTGGGAACATAGAAAGGGGAGGGAAACTCAGAAGCAAGAAATGGTCTCAACAGTATGCCACAACACAAAACCCAGGAAAATATTCTAGATCCGGTTTAGGGTTTTATTTCTAAATAGCTCTAGTCTCCATTCTTTCAGGGTTTTGTTGATGTCTTATCGTATTATATCCGTTGTTAGGAAAGATATAGCTCCCCGATCCCAGAGTTCTAATACTTCTTGACATTCACAGAATAAATGATTTTTCATTTCACTTTCCTATTTACACATCATGCAAATAGAGGGTCCTTCAAATCCTTTTATTAGAATTCTATCCCATGTTAAGGCTCTCCTGTAAAGAACCAGCCATAGAAAAGTTGTCACTTTTGGCCAATGGTAGGAATTCCACATTTCCTTCCAAACCAAATTTTGGTTTGTATCTGGAATATCTTGCATCTGTTGGTAGGCTTACTTAACCTTGAAATTTCAATTCCCGTTTTAGCCCCATATTAGGATGTCTGGCCCCGATTTCCAAGTTATGATCCTTTGGGCTAAGATCTTTTCCATCTCCTGTCTAGCTGAGTCTGTCCAAGCTACCGACCATGTTTCTAGGGGTTTCCAATTTCTAGTATCCAGTAAGTTTGGGCTCTAGGAATCCTTCCAGAAATGGTGGACCAGATTCCACACTGCCTCTTTTGTACCCTCCTGAATAACTTTCATGATCTCCTTGGACTTCAATGCAGGAAATTGTTCCGATGCATCCTCCCAAAACATGGCCAAGTGGCCATCGTAAATTTCCAAAAAGCTTTGGGTTTGGACTATTGCTCTATTTTTACATGCATAATTCCAGATAAGAGAGCCTGGTCTCAACCCATCCAACCTAATATTATCATTGTTTTGGGTCTCCTAGGCACACTTTTTTTTCCATATGTTGGCCTATATGGTGTCATGGTTTTTGGTCCACCTCCAGAAAATCTTGGCTGTGAAAGCATGGCCTATTTTGAGGTGGTCCCAAATTCCGAGACCCCCCCTTGATTTAGGAGTACAAATGTTTTCCCAAACCACTAAGGCCCATTTCTTCTCTCTTTTTTCTCCTCCCCATAGAAACTTCCTTTTGATAGCTCTAAGTTGTTGCAGGATATTTACTGGGGCCATGAGCACCGAAAAGAGGTACAGGGGCATGGAGATTAGGAAATTTTTTATGAGAATGACCCTGGCTGGGAAGGTTAGGAAACGGTGTGTCCAAATTTTTAGGTGGTCCTCAATCTTTTCTAGGAGCTCTTGGCATACTGGGTTATTGGGGGATTTCTCTATGAAAGGAATTCCCAAATAATTTGAAGGAAGCCTCACACATTGGAAACCCAAAATGCGGGAGATGTTCGTTTGGATTGAAATCGAAGTATTGAAAAAAGAAAACTTTGTACTTTTCTTCATTGATTGGCATCCCTAAGGTTGGCATAAATATGTTTAGGTTGCTTCTTAGAGGTTTCTCTTCCTTGATTGTGGTTCGACCTGTTAAGAGGGTATCGTCCATGAATTGGAGGTGCATGAGGGGTTCATAGGTGGGGGTATAGCCTTGTAGGGCCCCTTCTTCTCGGGACCTCTTGGTATATGTCCCCAAGCCTTCTACTAGAATAATAAACATAAATGAGGATAGAGGGTCCCCCTTCCTAATTTCTCTGGAGGCTTTAAAGGTGGAAGACGGGGACCCATTGACCAAGATAGAAAATTTTAACAACCAAATATCAAAATAGCATCAAAACCTCATAATAAGTACTCAATGCCTTGACAAAGAGAGAAATTCAGATAATAAGCCTCTTCGAGGGGGAAACCTCCTTATATATCATATGAATTCACAAATACAAGATGATGCCAAATGAAAAGGTCTCCTTGGTATATATAGGAGACTAAAAGGTACAATTAAAACTAATGGACCCAAGCCGACATAAATAAAATAACAATACTAATGTAATGTGCTCTAATTAAGGGGTAATATGCCATGATTTAGGTCTTAACATGCCTCTCCCCTTCAAACAAGTGTTTTCCTCAATGCTTGAGTAGTTCTGGATGCTTCTGTATAAAAGACTCATCTTCCCATGTGGAATCTTCATGAGGTAGTTTCTTCCACTTAATGAGATACTCTGAAATTGATCTATTCCTCAGCTGGTGAATTCTTGTGTCAGTGATAGCTTTAGGCTCCAATATGATTTTTCCCTCCTTGTCAAGTTTTAGAAATACAATTTGAACTGGGATCTTATCACCCATAACCTTTAAGAATGAAAAATGGAGAACTATGCGTACTCCTGAAGATGCAGACAACTCCAATTTGTATGCCATAGTACCAATCTTTTGCAACACCTTAGAAGGAAAATAGTACTCTGCTGATAATTTATTATCCTTCTTATATTTCTTGAGGGATATATGTTTGTATGTTGTAGTCTTAAAAATACCCAATATCCTACTTCAAAACTTCTTTCACTGCGATGTTGATCTACTTGTTGTTTCATGTGATTTTGTGTCATGGTCAAGTTGTCCTTTAAGAGTTGGAGAACTTGTTGTTGATGCTCGATGTGATCTTCCACTGCTTGAACCTTATATTTTTATTTTAGATAATAAGTGATGGATGGTGGGTGATATCCATAAAGCACCATAAATGGTGTCATTTTTGTTGCAGTATGAAAGGAATTGTTATACCACCATTCTTCCAAGGGTAACCACTTGACCCATTGCATTTGTTTATCAGAGACAAAACAATGAAGGTAGCCTTCCAAACATTTGTTCACTATATCAGTTTGTCCATGAGATTGAGGATGATAAGATGAGCTATGAGCCATTTGAGTACCCAAACAAGAAAACAATTATGTCCAAAAATATCCAGTGAAGATGGGATCTTTATCACTTACAATAATCTTTGGGCTTCCATGTAGTTTTTGAACTATCTCCATGAATTCGATAGCAACTGTACTGGCTTTGAAAGAATCAGAGAGTGCAAAAAAGTGTGCTTACTTGGTAAGTCTATCAATAATCACCACGATGACACTCTTTCCTTCAATCTTTGGTAACCCTATGATGAAATCCATGGAAACCTCCTCCCATCACTGACTTAGAATGGATAATGGTTGTAAAACACCTGGGGTATTAATTGTTTCCACCTTATTTTGTTGGGAAACCAAACATTCTGCCACAAACCTTTGAACATCAATTTTAAGGACATCCCAAAAACATTCCCTCTTGACCCTATGATACGTTTTTAAAAATCCTGAGTGTCCTCCTACTAGAGAGGCATGCAATTCCAAAAGTGCCTTTTTTTTAGTTGGGCATTTTTACATAAATATAAGTGATCTTTTTACCATAGTGAATCATTTTTCCATGTAAATGTATTGGATGCACTCGAATCATGCTACAACCTTTGAATGAGATTCCACACTTCTTCGTTATTCTTCCATTCATCCCTTGCTTCTATTATCCAATCATGTTGGATGATAGAGATATCATAGAGAAATTCCTCAACATACTCATCCTTTCTTGAGAGTGCATCTGCCACAACATTTTCCTTCCCTTTTTTGTAGATGATTTCAAAGTCACAACCCAACATCTTGGTCACCCATTTTTGTTGCTCTTCTAAAGATATTATTTGTTCCAAGAATTATTTAAGACTGTCATGATCTGTTTTGGCCTTGAAGTGCCTACCTATTAGGTAAGGGCACCATTGCTTCAATGCATGTAGTATTGCCATCATTTCCTTCTCATAAATGGGTTTGTGTAATTCCTTTCCCTTGAGTGGCTGACTTTCAAAAGCAAGGGGCCTTCCTTCTTGCATTAGAAAAACACCAACACCATTTCTCGAGGCATTACATTCCACAATAAAGGGTTTTGTGAATTCTGGTGTGGTCAAGTTAAGAGCTTTGCACATTTCCTAAGTTGTTCAAAAGCTTGAGTTTCCTCTAGAGTCCATGAAAATGCATCCTTCTTAGTTGATGCAGTTAAAGGTGTTGTTATTCTTCCATAGTTCCGAAAAAACTTGCAGTAGTAACCTGTCAAACACAAAAATCCTCTAAGATTCTTCAATGCTTTGGGAATCAACCAGTCTATCATAGATTTAATCTTGTTAGGGTCTACCTTGACACCTCTGTCAGAAAATTGGCTTAGGTTGATGGATAGTTGGTATGGATTGTTGGTTTTCATTGATGTCAACCATTGGAGAGTGATATTGTAGATTGATGTCAACCCTTGGAGAAAGTTTGGTAGCAAATTCCGGCAGCACAAAGGTTTGGGTAATGGACCCAAGTTTGTTTTATGTATAACGATATGAGTTTTAATATATTTGAAGGTAATAATATTATATATGGATATTACATGTCATTCTGTTTCCGGTGGTATGTGGAACGTCACATAACTCCTCACGATTAGAGAGTTATGGCCATGAGAAGTTGGAGAACCCAGGTTTGGGTAATGGACCCAAGTTTTTTTTATGGATAATGGTATGAGTTTTGATATATTTTTAGGAAAGGCTATTCTATATGGATAGTACATGTCATTCCATTTCCATTGGTATGTGGAACGTCACATAACTCCTCACGGTTAGAGAGTAATGGCCATGTGAATTTGGAGAACCCTCATGAGTCATCTAGAAGCCCCAAAAGGTCAAAGTAGTCAAAGTGGTTTAAGAGATTTTAGAATGTAAATAATAAAGTGAAGTGATGAGTGTACTATAATTCAAAGTGAATACAAAATAAATTATTTAAATAATAAATTAGAAGTGGGTTAACCCTAAAATAAGGAAAGTGGGTTAAGATGGTTAAAAGGTAACCCCTTGAGGAAGCTACATGAAAGTATAAATAAGAGGCAAGACTCTCTCATTTTAATCAAAATTGAGCATATTGAATATCTACAAGTGAATGAGGTAACCAAAGGATATCTAAGCCGAATTTCAGAAGGAAGGTGAAGTAAAGAAGACCGAAATTCAAGGGAGGATAAATTCTTTTGATGATGTTTTCTAAGGTATGTTATTTACAGGTCATCTCACCATTTTTGAAATAACTTTTTTTTTCTAGAATGATTCAGACCGTGAAATTGGGAGGTCATTGAGGAAACATATCCAAGTAGTTGTGGTACAAATTTCATCTTGTGGTTCATTGTATTTTTGGATTTACACGCTGTGGAAAATAGGGTTTGTGGCTAGTCCTGAAACTAGTCTAAAACATGTGTTTCGGGTAAAAACGTCATAAATTATTCATAACATATCCAAATTTAGTAAGACCAAATGTATTGGTTAGATTACAATCTGTAGTATTTTTTGTACAATTTTCAGATCCATACAACAAATATTCCATGAGGGGCACGCTTTACAAGTTCGCTCTCTAGAATAAGCTAGAATTCAACAAGGTATGCCATTTTTGTTATAACTCCTTTTTTGATAGATTCCAAGTAGTGACACTTGGAGGAATTGCATAAACACACTAAAGAACATTTTGTACTATTTTCAAATATTTATTCATTACAGGTACACAGTTATGATTATTTCAAGTTAGGGTTGTTGACTAATCCAAAACTAGTCATGTGAGACTAAAGTAAAGTTTGATGAAAATGCTAGTCTCTTGTTGTTAAAGTTAAGGAAGGTTTGCAAGTATGTGATCATATACACCAGCTCTATTACAAAGTTACAAATCAGATTTGGATGATGAAACTGTTAATACAAAGAAGACCTCAAGGCCAACTTTTGATAGGAAGAAAAACTTTCAAGTGTTGTTTTTTTTACGATGAACTATTTCAAATGGACTGTATGTTTTTCACATGGGTTGTAAAGACATGATTTATTATAGAATATTCTAACACAATATATGTACTCTTACAATTTTGTTTCTATTTATTATATTTTATTGCTTGAGCACGTCAGTTGTTGATGTATGCATAGATGTGATTTAGAATTTTTTGGTTATGTGTAACAACCCTCCTATGTTAAGGACAACTACTCTGACATCAGGTGCAATTTTTTTTTGTTTTAACCATGTGTGCGCGCGTGTAGAAGAAACAACCCTCTCGATCCTACATCACCACTCGAACCAACAGGATGCAAGTAAGACAAACAAAATCAAGACGACATGACAGGTCATAGTGACAACAAGGAAATAAAGCCCCTGGACACAAGGCATGCAACTAGCAGCAGTAAGCAGAAATAGACACCAGGGGTTAGGTACAGTACTATCACAGAACGAAATAATCCAACAGTAGAGTCGCAGTAGTGGAACTGTGCCTTTAAACAGCCCGAGACTACTGATACGGCTCAGAGTGTGTCGCAAGAGTGGAACTGTACCTTCAAACAGCCCGAGACTCTAGATACGGCACTAGATTCTTGACGCAGGGAAGCGTACAGACATAAATTCTAGGGCTACTGAAGGTGACTACTTTCCGCCCGACACAAGCAGTCCAACCTACAAATATTACAACTTAGCGCATCAATAGACAACAGAGAACCCTCGTCTACTAAGGAAAACACAAGACAAGGACTCAGACCACAACAACCGTTATTATGACCAGGCACTAAATCTGACTTCAAGGGACAAGGGTTACCGACCCCACCAAGAAAATCATACATCCATGCGCAGCAACAATTACATAAGCATCCAATCATTAAGACGAC
>ML786243.1:369705-387898 GCA_009831015.1 Picea engelmannii | reverse complement strand
CAAATCATCAATCAAATGAAACATCACAATAAACATATCAACCCAAAAGCACACTCCCTGACTCAGTCTGGAGTCCAAGGGGGGTTCTACTGATGCCTCTGCATCCTCAAGGTCAAAAACCCTGCACACTCAATCAAACTGAGACAATAGCACCCGTCAAATCAAATAGTAACACATCATGTCATCTGTCAATCACATCATAATCAAATATAATAGGTCTAATGTCAAAAAGGGTCCAGATCACTTGCGAGCAAGTGTCCTCAAATAATAAGTGGTCTCAGTGCGCCAGAGCGGGATGTTACATTATGTATGTGTGTATATGTGTTTCTTACTTTTCACCTTCATGAAAACTATTTGAGTGGAGCCTTAAGTATAGTTTAGTTTCATATCAACTCATTTGGGCATGATAATTCCCTCCTAGCTAAGATAGGATAGCTTAGAAATAGATTAGACCTGCATTTACATAGTCTTCATCTACATCTTTCATTTGCATAACCATCCATCATTCACCTTCATCGGTGTACTAAGCTGCAACCAGTAAAATCAAACCAGAAATAGTTGTTGGGAAAAAATCTATATGGGTTCCCTATACCAAACGATGCGAGGTCTAATTAAGACTTCTTACCTGGGGTAACCATTTCTGTTAACAAAGAGAGATTTTAAACCCATCAAGAGAATTGGAGCTAGAAGGAGAGTCAGATGAGAAGTCTGGCCACGTAGAGTCATTTCACTTAAATTTTAACTATCCCATGGCTCCTCTTCGTACCTCTATATGGGATGACCCTTTGAGTCTTATGAGACCCACCGAGGCCATCTCAGTCAAGACAGTCAAACTCTTGTCAAATCCAAAATTCAATGGTGAAGAGAATGTCTCTACATCCATGTATCTCAATTACTTTGACATCACTCGATGAAATATTAATATGGTTCAGGACAATGAAACATGTCGAATATTCATCCTCATATTTGAAGGGAGAATCAAAACCTGGTTTAGAAGATTACTAGAAAAATTGATTCATAGCTGGAAATAATTTATGGAAATATTTATCATTGCTCATGAATATCATGTTTATGGTGAACTCTTCAATGAACTTGCAGAAATCTGTAGGATTGGGAATGAATATGTGAATGATTTATTTCAAAGAGTCATGTAGATTTACTACAAATTTCCTAAGAGTGGCAAACCCTCTCGCCAATAAATATCCAATTAATTTTCACATCTCATCTTTATTTATGAAGGGTGCAATCTGGATGATCAAACTATCTCTCATTTACAATATTCATATTTAATCATGAATGATATGGGGTACATGATCTCTGACCAACACTCTGACATGGTTGTGGGGGAATCCTTATCAGAAATATTAGACCCTTTAGCCTCGAAGTGTGAACCATTTACCCTTTCCCCTTAAGAAAATCATGAACATATTCTAGTCTGTGATGAATCTCCTACCGAAGAAATCCCTTCATTTTTAGAATTCGAAGATCTACATTCACTTTATACAAATTTGTTTGATAATAGCTACCTGCATGAGCACCCATTTGTTATCATGATTTCATTGATGTCATAAGAGAGGCTTTGGAGTTATCTTTCACTCAATGTTTCCCTTGAAAAATCTCCCATCATCTCTCCTCTCAGCATGCGTGGTATGTGAAATATGGACCCAAGGAAATTTTCATCGATAATGATGCACTCCAATATAAATCGATAGTTATGTTAGGTGCTTATTGTCTTACTTCGACCCCTAGAATGAATGATACCACTCACTCCAAGACTCTCTCACAAATTACACTACACGTAAATTTCACTTATGAGTCTCATCAGGTATGTCACTCATTGTTGATTTCCTTCCAACAATTATATAGCAATCATTATAAATTCTATGACATAATTGAATTGTGGTTAGAGGAATCCTACATGTCATCATTTCCTATGAACAATCACACTACCAAATTTGACATGTTGAGTAGATATTTTATGGAATCAATTATTTCTATCTTTCATCCATCACTGCTTCATTCTCTGCAATTGGCCTTCAATTAATATGCGATTACAGGTTTGGAGTTGCTTGATTGGATACACTGACACTATTCTTTCACTTAGCCTCCTTTAGCCAGTGTAGGATAGGTTAGGAATATGATTATCATAGTTAGTTTATTTCCTTTCTTCCTGCATGCCTTATATGTTTTCTTTTGTTTTCGTTTGTATAACATAGATTTCAATTTGTCTTGGTTTTTTTAATAAAAGTCACCAACTGCAATTAGTCTAGTTTTTAGTTCATGAAGGTTTTCTTTAGTTTTATTTTATTTTCATCAAATATTTCTTCTTTTTGTTCAATGTTGTTCATTTTTGTTTGACTAAAATCTTGGCTCAACCTTGGTTTTTGTCCATCTTCATGAGGAAACCATGCGCATGAATTCTTTGAGAAGTTCAACTACAAGATTCACTTGTTTTAGCAACACTCTCTCTGACGTTGATAGTTGAATAGTTGGTTACCCCAAAATGATGAAAGAAAATATGTTGAGAAACACTTTATAGCTTAGGGAAAGGTTGCTAAGTCCATTGAAAAAATAAATCATATCAATTGTCCATATGTCATGGATTCATTGTCTTGGTTCTCAAAGAAAAGACCATTTTGTGGTGTCTTTTGAAGTTTGAAGGTGTCTCGACCATTCAAAATCATATATACAATATTGCTCTTTATTTTCATCCAAGAAGGGCACTACGATTAAAGAATATTAGAAACAAGAATTGGTAAGTGTTACAGCCTTAATTTCCACCCTAAAGGCTAGAGAGGATGTCATCAGAGGATCAAGGCTCTAATGTATATTTTGCCTAGGGTTTCACACCTTTTGGAACCTTTTTTACCCAGTTTTAGGCATACTCGTAGGACACCTAGTAGAGAACAAGTGAGGCATTGTCAAGTTTCTAGAATTGGAGAGTTATGAGGCGAGATATGAGTTGGATATTAGTGACTAGGACCTATGAACTCACATCATTCAAGTCTCTAGTGGTATCTAGAAGATCTAGAAGAATCTCCCAAGCCTCCTCCAAGAGCTATGTAACAAAGGAAATCCTTGGGAAAGAGGAATACGAATTCAATAACAAGGTTATGCTACCAAATTGCATAGGTATTAAGTGAGAAGTCATTAGAGCCTAGCATGACCAACGAACTATAAGAAGAGGAAAGGAGTAAGGAGCCAAGAAGAAATGCATCTACATCCAAGGTATGTCATATTGATGTAATGTCTTGTTTATAATTAATAGATCATTTAATTTTCCCCTATGAATGTTTGCAATTGAATAGAAAATGTTTATATCTTATTCATATTATTGTAGATCTGGTTGACATCTAATTGGATCTAGGATTCTAATCTTAAATATAGAGGTAGAGAGGATTTTGTGTGTCTTTTGTATACAAGAAGCGGGTTGTGAATCTTGGAGCTGGAAATCTAGGACTGCAATAGCCAAGAGATACGAAGGACCACCTCCTGAAAGGTATGCAAATATTCTCCATTCAGTAGGATCATTATGAATCCACATATTTGAGTCTAGATATAAGAAAACCATTAGAATTATACCCCCTCATTTCTAGGATATCTAGGCTTATCCTAGGGAGATCTTACTGATATATTCAGTGAGATCCCTGTGAGCATTTTTCCCATAATATATTGGAGAGATATGAGTTGGATATTTGTGGCTAGGACCTAGGAAATCACATAATTTGAGTCTCTAGTGGTCTCTAGAATATCTATAAGCCTCTTTTCTTGTAACTCCCCAATTCTAGAAACTTGATAGTTCCTCACTGGTTGCACAGCTAGTGTCAAGTCAGTGCCTCACTTGTTTTTTGCTAGGTGTCTTGTGAGTATGCCTAAAACTAGGTAAAAAAGGATCCAAAAGGTGTGAAACCATAGGCAAAAGATGCATTAGGGCCATGATCCTCTGATGACATCCTCTTTGGCATGTAGGGTGAAAATTAAGGTTGTAACAATAATACTGATGGTTTGATTTCAGACATCCACTCAAGTATGGTACCCTTATTTTCAAAAAAACATTATCTTTGATTTGGTGTCCCATACTAGGCCAAATACAAACTTTAGATATGATTTATGTTGAAAAATTTATACAAACATGTTTTCTCATGAAGGAGTTATCTTATTTGACATTTGCATTCAATTGAATTTTCCAACGGGTCATATAATGATGTTCAAAATTGGTTGATAAAACAATTCAAATCATTGGTCACTGGTTTTAATTAATGATATATGTTTTTCACTTATTTGCATATTCCTTCTATGGAGGTTTGTGCTCTCTTGAATGAAAAGATATAAATTGAGGAAGATGAATGACACAATCATCAAACATGTTTCCTGGAACACATGCACACTTGGCATCATCCACTTGTTTTGAACTAGTAAAGAGATAAGCATGTCACGTTGTAGCTTAAGTTTTAGATCTGGAAGTAGTATGGGATGGGTGAAGATCTCGTATGGATAAAGCAAAGTATTTTGGGGGATAACTAATGGAATTTCTCTCAAAACCTTTCTGACTGAAACACAAGGCTGCATAAGTGAACTGGAAGTTTTCAGAAAATCATGATGAAGAATGCAATTCTCAGTCAGTGCTAGTACCTAAACTCATATGAATCAAGTAGTACATGTATTAACTTTCACATAGATTAGTCTTTCCAAGAAGCTACAAACTTCTAGATAGTTGGAATACATGAACATTCTTAGATTCATTGGAAACACTCAATTTATGATCTCTTTCTCAGTCTCCTTTCTTTCTTGATTGCATATCATCGATTTTCATTTGTCCAAGTTTAATGTGTCATTTGCAACAATGTGTTGGGACAAGTTCATTTCCTATTTCCGACTACTTCTCTTCTCATTTCTTTCTTCATCATCTTTTCCTTTCAAAGCAGTTCATTTTCTAAATTTTGTTCATTTTATGATCCCTGATTATATTGAATGACATACGGACCTCTCACCTCATTTTTTATTTTATAGACAACGCTTTCACACTAGAAGAATGAACAAGTAATCTTGCATCTCTTCCCTAGCTCCTGAGTAGAATTAGGGGTCTCTATTTGAATATGATTCAAGACTTTTCTAGAATATTGTGACAACAATATAACCATGACTGAACCTACTAGTCAATCAACGGTCATCCTTGCATATTGTCTAGTGCGCAGATACTATGTAACAGGGGAACCATCCACACACTAAGTATATGCTTGCATGAAGGGTGAAGTGCCAAAGTCTGAAGGATAGAAAAAAATGGATATCTTTATGTAGCCAGGTGCAACAGATTTTCAAATAAATCTCAATAGCTAACAGTCATCTCCTATCAAGATAAAAGGCCATTACTTTCCCCATCCAGTGAATATTAAGCATGCAATAAATAAATCAAGAAAGAATGGAAAGGAAAGTTTGACCAGACTAGGGGACATGCAAATATCTTTGTCTGGGCTATACACGATCGTTGGCGGTGAAGCAAGGTCTATGATCCGAATTTAGGAGTGAAACGAACTGATTAACAGACTGAATACAAAACATAGAGATATGAAGAACAACACAAATATCCAGTGAACAATATCTTCTATTGAATAAATGAAATAGCTTGAAACTGTAAAACTACATAACTGATACACTTGCTCGAATGGTGGTAGCTATCTCTGAGAAGAGATGTGGCTTGTGCGTGCATTCGTCTGAGTAGAATGATTACAATGAGCCTCGAGCGGCCTTTTTGATATTACTCATGAATGCCAAAACCCTAGATATCCAAAAACCTAACCCTAGGAGGTGAAATTCCAAAAGTCATGTGGGCCCCTATGGGTAAGTTGGTACCTCAACTTCCTGGGGTCATAAATTTTGCATACAACCTCTATTTTAAGCACGTGATAGCCCATTGGAAAGGTCTTTCAGAGAACTACACATTACGTCATCAAACTTTGACTCTGTCTATATTTTGACTATGGTGAGCCAAAAAAACATTGTTTAGGCCTTCAAAACGGCCCTGGAAGTACAACAAGATGTGTTGACATGAAAACATACAAAATAAGCCAGTTGGATTAGGTGAGAGGCCACCAATATCCACCTGGAAGATGTGTAGGTCTTCAGACAACCCAAGAAGTGTATAACCCGCAATTACAAAAAGTACAGAAGAACGTGATGAATTAAAAACAGATAAGAGGAGCCAGTTGGAATAGGTGGGTGGCCGCCAATATTCACCTAGACCAGTCTATGACATCGTGGTGACTCCATCAGGGCTATGGATGCTTGTGGGTAGTGGAGAAACACCCGTGATATATATATATATATATATATATGCACATGGTGAAAAATATTTATTTATCCAAAATATATATTATCCCCGTGACGGAGATACCAACTCGGATTGTCGACGTAGTTTAAGGAAATAAATCTCATTATAACTCGTCCTCTATTTACAGTAGATGAACTCTGCTAGCCAACATGCAAGCATCGCTAGTGAGCCCACCACGATGGAATCTTTTAGGTAATTGTTACATATTATTTCCATAATTTCCAATCTTGAAAGTAAGTTACGACCCTCTACCTTTTTTGCTTATTAGTTAGGAAAGACTAGTAGAGATTGTACCTTTGCCCAGTGTATCGTCATTTGTTGCATGTACACAAAAACCTCCCAATTTTCTTGTCTTAGTGTCTTTCTAATACAAGAAATTGGTCCCCCCTCCAATTATTCCTACTAAGACCTTCACACTGTTTCTCTCATGTGAACGACTAATTTCGATTTTTCCTCACACTCTCCCTACTTTACCATTTCCAGTTTTTTCCTCAGATCACTTCAACTCGTTGATTCACACTTTAGTGAACTCCCTCTTCTTGCACCAATACATAGTGTCCCAACGAATTCATCATTTCTTCCACCTTCTTATTGGTGTACCAATGATTTCTTCACCAATACATACACCACCTTCCTTCGAACTTGGTTGATTCACCAACGTGCTTCCATTAAACCTCACTAACACATGTCTTTATTGCTAGTGAAGTTCGTGTGATCAATGTCGACACATCAATAATGGCCACATGATTATCTTCATCCTGTGAATTCCTTTCACCAACTATCTTCCTTCCACTCGCACCAATGCATCACATATCAACAACGCTCTTCCCTTTTGCTTCAATACATTGCAAAATAGAGAGTTTCGTCTCTCCCTCACTGATGCACTGCTTGTTGATAGGTTTTCCTCTCTTGTCCCTCATGCGCCAACAGAGGGATGTCGACCCCTCCTCATCGCCAAGCGCATCGATGTTGACCCCTCCTTATTATTGTGCCTGTCATTCGATCTCCTATCATTTCCGATGAAAAAGATCTCCATACCTAATTAGAAAGTTGGTCACTGATTACTTACCACACACTTGATCTACTTCATGGTTGCAATCATAATCAAACCAATTTGTGTCGTCAACAACTTGCATTCACATACCACATTAACTTGTTTACTTTGAGTTTCTTGGTTATATGGATAAATATTGATTGTGAAAGTGTCATCCAACTTTATATGGGTTAACGACAACACATGTTGGTCTTGCGTTGGCTCTTAAATGCACATTGGAAGAAATTTGGTCCTTTCAACTCCTAAACAGTACTAGGCACTCTGAGCATTAGTTGGTTGTTTCGCTAAATTTATTAGCACAAACTTTCATTAAAAATTGACTTTGAGGGCAAATTGTTTACTTCCGTAAAAATTAAATTTTCTTCCCGAGGCTATTCAGAGGATTTCTTCCATTGTGATTTCAACGCAACTCATGGAATCAAACTCTGACACCCAAAAGTTCCATAACAAATCATCTAGAGTTTTCTCCCCTAAATCGGTTGCATCGGTCATTACAGAGATGAAATGCTTTGATGGCACAAATAGTGGGCTCGCCGGAAGTGACTATGTGCGTTATTAAGTAATTTCAAAGTTTAATATATATTGAATTTAATAATTTTTTATTTTATTCAAATTATTTATACATTAATATTTGCAAAAGAAAATATGAAAAGGAGGGAAATACCATTGCCAAAATTGACCATCCAGAAATATAACTTGGAAGTTGCCTAAACCATGGGAACAATTAACAAGAAGTTGGTCGAAGTCAACGGTAAAGTTAAAAGAAATATCTCCGAACTCATCGGAGACAATGATAGCAACTGCTCCGATGGTACGTTGGCAAGGAAACTTCGTCGAATCCCATCGGAGGCCATGAGAGAAAATGCTCTGATGGCACATCGGCTAAGTTAACGTGAAATTCCCCGAATGTTTGCAAAGGAAATGAAAGGAACTTTGTCGAGGGTATTCAGTGGACATGGAATTAACGTTGTCAACAATAAGTTAGAATACAATCCGGTTGGAAACGATGGTTCGCTCCCAGCTTCGTTATAGGGAAAACTCAACATTGGCATTGGCATGATATTAGTCTCGGAACATTTAATGGGCGTTTAGTTGTTACAAACCCTAATCTAGAACCAAGGTCAGTTGTATGAGTTATAGCAAGGGCATGGTTGGGCTGTATGTCAAAAAATGAGCTATTTCACCTTCGTTTTCAACACATCGAATGATTTCCAGGAGGACAACGCCTTAGTTTAGATATGAAGTCGAATATGCAATAGTTTGGACCACGATATTTGAAAGAACGTCCACAAAATTTATCAAAGCGCCCACGACAAAGTAAATACATGAAGGGTAGAGTCTCATAGCTCACAGAAAGTGCCACACGCCCCTCTCCACTGACAAAGAGTCTAGACCGATGGCCATGCTAACAACATCTCCAAATGAATCAGAGAGAATGAAAGCAACATCGTCAAATGGTCTCCTTTTGAGAAACTTTTCGATGGGTTTAAAAGAAAAGTTGATCTGGACTTCCTTAGCAAGAAGAAACAGAACAATACAAATTCATTGAGGAATGTTTAGCATCTGCTGACAGACAAGAGCAACCATGGATTATTTTTAATTTCACATCGATTTCTTGGTTATTCCTCAAAATCATGGCTTTCCCTTCATGGAGCATTTGGAGAGCCAATGGAAAGAGAGATTTACCAAAAAAGCTTTGGCGGAAGTACAAGGTTGGCATTGCTTTCTTTGACAACTATGAAAGATCATGCCCTGTTTATGAAAATTACTGCACAAGTGAAGAAAATTCACATTATTTAGGAACCTTTATCACAACAATTTGTGGTGGTGGAGGTAGTCATGTTTCGGACTATGCTTCCCTACAAACTGCTTGGAGCATCTTCAAAGATCAAGATTATGGTTTCGTGAAGCTGAGACACCCTCTAAAGGATGTTATCAAGACACCATGCATTGAAATGTTCATTATGCTTTAAGGGTTGGAAATATAAATAGATCGGAAGATGCTATGAAGAAATCCCATACCATAGAGGAAGAAGCACAAGTTATTAATCACTTACATAGTTCTACTCATCTTGTGGTATCTTGAACCTGCTTTTAATATAGTTTAATGGATTTGACAAAGGACAAAGAATGATATTTTCAAGTACAACTAATCATATGAGTCTACTAGATCCTAGGTTATTGATACCAGGTTGTTTTGATTACAAGATTAGAGTAATTCCTCATTAGGAAAAGGGGTTATTGGATATTCTCAAAGTCCATGCAAATAGAGTGAAATGATCACCTTTCATTGACCCTTCAATTTATGCAAACAAGAGACTAGTATGGTCAAGAGAAGAGCTTACATAGTCTCTTCAAAAGACTGCTTCAATGGTTGTTAGGCATGGCTACGATTCAATTATTCAATCTGACATGAATAACGTAGTTGATAAGCATATGATGGGGTCAAAGCGTTAATGAATGATGTAGTTGATAAGCATATGATGGGGTCAGAGCGTTAAGGTCTAAACCATATATCACCATTTCTCTAGCAGAGAGAAACAACTGAACTTGGCATTACATCTTTTGTGGTGCTTGGAGAATACACATGCAAGTGTTGTAGTTGAATATCTATAATTGCTCGTGGTGATACTAAAAGGAAGGGAAATTGAAGAGATGATGTGTGAATGCAACACATCAAGAGTGTCATTGGAACTCCTTCACAATACCTCTTGACTAACACCCAAAATAATTTCTATATACTTCAATAGGGAAGGAGCAGGTCCAGTATGCACTAAAGGAATCCCCAGGAACTTCATTGGAACTAGAGGAGTAGTCCTCATAGGGGAAAGAACCCTATTTATACTATTGTTCGTATTTTATCCATAACTTTTGACATGGGTGTCCATTTCATGCATTCTTTATACTATTGGAAAGGTATTTATGAGATATATGACTTTACAGTTATGCGATCTGAGAAATTCCTCACCAAAATTTCTGCATTTTTCAGGATTTGGACCTAGTACCTCATCGAATTTTCCAAGAGAATACAACACCTCAACCGCAAGTAGAGAAACCAGTAATATGATTCAAGGAAGTTTACACGAAGTATGAATCACTTAGTGTTTCAATTTATGGGTTCAAATGCTTGATTTTAATAGTTTTTTTTAGATTAATCTGAAATCGCCCATCTCTTGCAGGTTAAATGGCGTCGGATAACCAATGTTAAGAAGAGGTCATACTCAGCATCCTCGCACGCGATCTACAACCAAGGACAATAAAAAATTAATGTCATTATCAATTTTCCTAAGAGAGGGAAGCAGTAAAGGGAATCAAGCTCGAATAACTGAAAAAGGAATCCAAATTCTATGACGATCAATGCCCCTAATGCCCAAGCCAATAGTTACAGTGGATGAGGCGTACTATAGCCAAAATNGAGAATACACATGCAAGTGTTGTAGTTGAATATCTATAATTGCTCGTGGTGATACTAAAAGGAAGGGAAATTGAAGAGATGATGTGTGAATGCAACACATCAAGAGTGTCATTGGAACTCCTTCACAATACCTCTTGACTAACACCCAAAATAATTTCTATATACTTCAATAGGGAAGGAGCAGGTCCAGTATGCACTAAAGGAATCCCCAGGAACTTCATTGGAACTAGAGGAGTAGTCCTCATAGGGGAAAGAACCCTATTTATACTATTGTTCGTATTTTATCCATAACTTTTGACATGGGTGTCCATTTCATGCATTCTTTATACTATTGGAAAGGTATTTATGAGATATATGACTTTACAGTTATGCGATCTGAGAAATTCCTCACCAAAATTTCTGCATTTTTCAGGATTTGGACCTAGTACCTCATCGAATTTTCCAAGAGAATACAACACCTCAACCGCAAGTAGAGAAACCAGTAATATGATTCAAGGAAGTTTACACGAAGTATGAATCACTTAGTGTTTCAATTTATGGGTTCAAATGCTTGATTTTAATAGTTTTTTTTAGATTAATCTGAAATCGCCCATCTCTTGCAGGTTAAATGGCGTCGGATAACCAATGTTAAGAAGAGGTCATACTCAGCATCCTCGCACGCGATCTACAACCAAGGACAATAAAAAATTAATGTCATTATCAATTTTCCTAAGAGAGGGAAGCAGTAAAGGGAATCAAGCTCGAATAACTGAAAAAGGAATCCAAATTCTATGACGATCAATGCCCCTAATGCCCAAGCCAATAGTTACAGTGGATGAGGCGTACTATAGCCAAAATATATGATGTTCCGCTCACGCTATAAGATTTCAAATTCGAATTGTAATGGTTGTGTTTGATCCTCATCATTACAAAGGAAATAAAGACAATATGTTGGGAAATGAAAGGTCATGGAGATAGGTGGAAGGCCAAGAGTTAAATCTAGCCTCAACAAATACTAGAATTGTACCCAAAGAGAGGGCCTTTTGGCTCTTCAAGCATTGTACATTTATGAACTATTTTGGGAATACACTGTCAACTAAAATTGAGAAGCCATTCCTTGGAGTTTTCATGTACTATTGTTGAAACTGTTAATACAGAGAAGCCCTCAAGGCCAATTTTTGATAGGAACAAAAACTTGCATGTGGTGTTGTTTTACTGTGAACTATTTCAAGTGGAATGTATGTTGTTCACATGGGTTGTAAGGACATGTTTTCTTATAGAATATTCTGACACAATCTATGTACTCTTACATTATTGTTGCTCTTTCTTATATTTTATGCCTTGAGCACTTGAGTTTTTGATGTATGCATATATGTGATTTAGACTTTTTTGGTTATGTATATGTATACATGTGTTTCTAACTTTGCACCTTCATGAAAACTATCTAAGTGGGGTCTTAAGCAGTGTCCAGTTTCATTTCAACTCATTTGGTTCAGATAATTCACTCCTAGATAGGATAGGATAGATTAAAAATAGATTAGACCTGCATTTACATGGTATTTATCTACATATTTCATTTGCATAACCATCCATCATTCACCTTCAACGCTAGACCATGAAGCAACTGGTAAAACCAAACCGGAAATGGTTGTCGGGCCAAAATATTGATGGGTTCCCTATTCCAAACAATGAGAGGACTAATTGAGACTTCTTACCAGGGGTAACCCATGTTGTCAACAAAGAGCAATTTCAGACTCATCAACAGGGTCCCAACGCTATCAATACTAGTTGACATAGCACAGAGGCTACTGGAAACTCTCTATCGGACTTCCAGGGGTAGCATGTTGATCACGCCAGTGCATTCTAGGGAGAGTTCTAGGATGAAACAATAATCTTGGGGATCGTGTAGAAAGGGTGTCATGTGCTCCTTTACAGAACTTGTGTTGTGCATAGACTAAGTGTCCTCTGGTACATTCATAACATCATTCTACAGATTCTGACCCAATGGGTCCTTCACTTTTGGCTTTGTCTTGGGATGCGAGTGGGGTTTTGTTTTAGGTGGGGTATTCAAAATAGATGGGACCTCTGGACACAGGGGATAACCTGACGGTTTGGGAACTTTGGTTGTGATAGTTGAAACAAAAGGGTCACTAGACTAGGTTGTAGCAACGTTGACAGGAGACTGAGTACTCAACGAAGGAATAAATGATGGAGTTTTCACATATGATCCAGGGGGTTGGCTCCTAGAGACCTTAACTATAGGGGTGGACTTGGGAGAAATGGGGGGATCGTCGATGATGAGAATGGATATGGAGGATGGAATGGGTGAGGTAGTACGAGTTGGAGGTGGTCGGGAGGAAAAGGGAATAACATCAGTGACAATGGGCCCGATGGTGCTTTTGGAAGGAGAATCAATTCTTTGATTCTTAGGATAAAAGGCATCGGTAACAACCTTGTGTAAGTCCTTACCTGAAATAGTTGTGTCATCCAGGATATTGAGAAATGGTGATGGCCTAGACTTGGGAAAATCCTCTTCATCATCTTCTTCTTCATATGAATCTGATGGGGGGACTGGTAATTGTTTAGCAGTTGTGGTGCTAGAACCTGGAATGTTTGTGGATGATGGGGCCTCTCATTTTTATATTGAAAGGAAATGATAGGAGACTCCGGAGCACTTCTTCTCTTTGAGTACTCCAAGCCAGGAACAAACCTCTTTGTTGAGCACTTTCTCTGTGAGGTAGTACAACAATGGAGGGGTATGGAATTCAGCATTTGTTATACTAAGAGGCTGCACAAAGGTGTTTTCCCATTTCATTCCAAAACATAGCTTGTTGGTATGGTGATTCAATAGATCTTAGGAAATGCGCAGATTCTAAGTAACACCAACAAGGTCCTTAAACCACTACAAAAAAGAAACATTATTGAAGGAGGAATTGGCCTCATCGATCTGGGTCAGCCATGGATCAAACCTCAGTGTGAGTCGTGTATGTTCAGTCACCGCAAAATATCTTCCCATTGGAGGCCTCCATTTCCATATGGCGAGGGAAACTAAAAGGTACCCATAAATGGAATACTAGTCCTTCTCATGCACATTCCCATAGGCCTAGAGCAATTTAGATCACAACTAGTGGCACCAATTCATGACGGCTCCTTAAACGAAGGAATACACCATTGAGAGGGAATATAAGGTGCATTACCCTCGTGTGTAGGTCACCATAACCTTGTACGCAATCAGGTAGCATACACAGCGGACTGGTTCAACTAAAATGGGCTCCAGCATGGCACCTCGACCACCTTGTCTAGTATTAAAAATGTCGTAGAGAGTAGGCTCTCCCTTTTTCTTACCATGCTTTTCAGACTCTTGGAAGCCCTTGGTGAGATCGTCACCTTCCGTTGATAGACCTGTAAGATAAGGGATATCTTCCACGAGAATTGGGTATTCTTGATCCAACAACAGGGACCCATTGTGGATGTGACTGATGAGGAACCTAGTACAACTCCCAACCTTTCATGTGGTCTCAAACACGGGTAAGTCTTGTAAATTCATAAGTGTGGACTCTTGGAGAAACGCAAAGGGATTCTTCCACTCCATACCAACCTCTCATGAGGGAAGTGGAACATAGTCAGAATAGACCTCATCTTTCATCTACGGGAATAGGTCGGCATCCAAGAAATCGATGTCGATGAGGAAAGTTTGCACGACCTTCCTTGATCCATAAATCCTTATCTGTTAAATTATTTCTTAAATATACATTAATATCCAACCCGATTCAAAAAATTAATACCTTCTTGACTATTTGCAAAATAACATATGAATCCACTTACTTATCCAAAACCTCTTTAATGATAAATAACTTGCGAAAAATTGAGTGAAATATAAACGACACGAACAAGAAATATAAATGCACAAATGATTGATACAATAATGAATCTAACTTGTGTTTTTACAATGACCTTCCTATCTACTGATCAAGCTCATATATGAGTGTTAAAATCAGCTTTGTCTTAGAAAAATGAAACTTTTGACTGTAAACACCCTATACTTCTCTCAAAGATTACCCAAGACTCAAAATCTCATGAACCCTTGGAAAAAAAACAATGCAATAACCCTTTGGCACGATTTCCAATGCACCCACTCCAACTTGGTATGCAAAACTATGTATCTCATATGAAGGTTGAGTGCTAGGTTTTAAATAGGGGAATTAGAGGGGTTGAACCCCACCCGAACCCCTATATGCTCGAATGATAATTAAATCACAATTAAAATTAAAATACCAGTGGCTTTAACAAAGAGTTCCCATTGATGTGTTGGTCGAAGCATGGTGTTAATTCATTGGTCGTCGGCTTGGAGGTCGATGGGTCGACCCGGACCAACACCCATTTGTGGAATATTGTTATATCATCGATTTAATTATAGAATGTGTGAATATTTATATTAACTGTTTTCATTACTATGTTGGTTAAACCATTGGAACTATATATCGAAGGTCATGGGTTCGATTCCCGTCAGCCCCAACTAATTTTGATACCCCTTAGACCAACTTGAACAATCGGAGTGTGCCATGTGGCACTCTCTGATTGGTCCATGTCACCTTTACCGTGCACTTGTCAACTTCCTGATCAACATGCCACATCACCTTGATCGTACACCTTCCATATTCAAGCTGGAAAAGAAAGATAGGGAGATTAGACCGAAGATGCCAGGTCAGGTTCTTCCCTATCAATATTCCATGTCATCTATCATACTGCCACGTGTCCATCTATACAGTGCCACGTCAATATCATTCCTGCCACATGTCATCCTTTCAGTGATTCCACGTGGCATCCGTACATTCCATGTGTTTCTTCTGTAAAATGTTCGTACAGTGCCACGTGTCACCTCTTGGTGGTGCCACGGCACCTCCTTTTTTCTATTTTTCTAGGTTTTCGCCAAAAATTTGAAAGGTCATAACTTCCTCATATGACGTTTGATTGAGGTTGTTCAAATTGCATTGGAAATATCTCGTTGAGCTCTACACAATGAAGTCATTTTCATCATCATTTTAGATGATCAATTTTTTAGCATTCCTAGATCCACTTGGATCATTCCCTTGTAAGTCGCCTAGGACTGTAACTCACATAACAACAAACTCTACAAGAACATAAAGCTTGGGGACGACACCTATAGAAATGCTTGGTCGAACCATATTTGGAAATTGGTGACGGTAAACAAACATGATAGGGGGTCGAGAGGAGAGGGGCAAGTGCACTGAAGGCTTAGTAAGCTCTAGAGTGAAGTAAGAAATTGACTTAAAGAAAAAAATTAATGGTGAGTTGACGGTTGAATATGAGTTTATAGACAACGTCGAGAGGTGATGACATGCATTAGTCACGAAGAGAAACCATCATGGAAGTAATTCGGCAATAACGTTGGATATGACGAGTAGAACATGGAAAAATGTATGAGGCGATTTGGGTAAGAGAGAGCATGGATACCAAGTGAACATTGATAGGACACAATACCCAAAATAGTTAATGACCCCACCGGTGGTGAACCGAAAATGTAATGACAGTTGGTGGGACTTAAAATTACTTTAATGAGTAATGATGGGATAACTAAGAAATGGTACTAATGGTATTAATGCACAATGTGGCAAAGAGAAAGCACAAATTTCAAACTCCAAAGTTACTAAAAACACATGGATTTGTCTTAGACATCCCTGACCACAGAGGTGATATTAGGGTTGGACAAATTGGGAATGACAACTAAACTCTATGACATGTGACGGTTGGAAATGTCACCATCTTATTAACATAAATATGAAACAACAACTAATGAAAAATACTACTTGTTCTATGCACTCCCATGTACAGGAGCATTTGCGACATGCACTCATCAAGCATAAAGGTAGGGATTAAAGCATGTGCAATTCACCCATCTAGGACAAAAGATACCATCGAGTTGCACAAGCTTAACAACTCCAGATTCATGGATTTCCATAACAATAAAAGGTCCCATCCAATGCATTTATAATTTCTTGGGATGTTTATGATACATGTTATCATATAATAAGACTTGGTCACCTTGCGTGAATGACTTATGCTTGATATTCCTGTCATTCCAATCCTTATGTCATTCTTTCTCCACTATTTGATAAAAATATGATAAGAATCTATATTATTCAAGTTCCATTATTTGCGCAACTCGTGTTGCGATGGACTCATCATTTTTCATCTTAGTAGTGTGTGCAATGAATAGACTCATTGTTATAAACTCAGCTGGCACTACAAGTTCTCTTATGTATACCAATTGAAATGGGGTAAACCTATGTAATTTCTTTGTAGTGGTTTGGTAATCCCATAACACAGTTGGAACTCTCGTCCCAATCATCACAATTTGTGCAACAGACTTTAGTTAAGTCTCTCTCTAGGATCTTGTTGAAGGATTCCACTGTTCCATTAGCTTGTGGATGGTATGGACTACTCTTATGACGTTGAATAAAAAATTCTCGTGTGATGGTTGCGATAGTCTCACTGATAAAATGAGTTCCTTGATCACTAGTCAAACTCCAAGGGAAACTAAACTTGGTAATTATGTTCTAAAAAATAAACCATTTTGTTGTGTGTGTAGAGAAATCTCGAACAACTTGTTCTTCGGCCCAACGAGTCAAATAATCAGTTGTGGTAATAATGTATAGAGGTATGGGGACAACTAGGACCTAAGGCGTTATGATTGAAAGTGTTTTCAAGCATAGATCAATGGTTAGAGAACCAAGATGTGGGTGATGTGGGTGCAAGGGTTGTGGGGCCTTTAATAAGAGGTATATACATAGTGATCTCAAGGCTCGAGTGTAGAGGGGGTTAACGATTGAGTATAAGTTATTCCTAGTCTTAGATGGAGCTAGGGGGGTCTAGGTCATGGTCTACATAAAGATCTAGGTCATGGTCTACATCAATATCTAGGTCATGGTCTAAATATAGCTCTAGCTATATGTCGTGGTCTAGGTCATGGTTTAGGTCTATGTCATGGTCTACGTCATGGCCATCGTATAGGTCTAGGTCATGGTGTAGGTCTTGCCATGTCTAGTTCTTTCTATGTCAAGGTCTTGACATGTTTAGGTCAAGGCCATTTATTTCCTTATGATGTAGGGAGGGGGGTGTAGAGAGAGGAAGAAAGAGAGTGTGAGAGGGAAAGACAAAGAGAGTGAGACAGAGTGAGGGACAGGGAGACAAAGAGGGCGGGTAGAGAAAAAGAGAGAGAGGAAGAGGAGGGGAAGAAGGAAGGGGGGTTAGATAGAAGAAAATAGAGCAAAGCGAGGAGAGAGGGGGAGGGGTATACAGGGAGTGAGAGAGCGAGGGGTAGATGTAAGAGGTAAATAGAGAAGGGGGTAGAGATGGATTGTGTGGGAGTGTGATAGGGTGGGAGAGGAAGACCAAG
>ML786243.1:346145-360517 GCA_009831015.1 Picea engelmannii | reverse complement strand
CTATACTCCTGTGATAACAAATTTAAAAACATAATTAATTGCATTTTACTTTCAACATCAATTTAAAAAAATCATAATAAATAAGGAAATGGGGAGACGTACAACTCTTTAAGGTTTTTGAGTTGAGATAGCCACTCTGGAACTGTACCGTTCATGGTGTTGTTTTGTAAATACCTAAAAAAAAATTGGTATTTCAAAATGCATATATATATATAGAGGTTTAAGACTAAAAACTGATCAGATGAAAATTTTATTTGAGTTTTAGGTAAAAGAAACTCACAATCTTTCCAACATGGTTAAAGTCGAAAAATTTGACAACGGTCCAATCAAATAATTATTATTGAGTGACCTGCTAATTTCAACACGAATGGTTAATGCTGAGATTAATTCAGAAAGAAACTATGCTCTTTCATAACCCGCACCATCATATTCTATCTGCCCAAGCGGGGTACTATTAACGGCTTGTACTTTCTGTATTCCCACTTGGGGAACTACTAACTTTTCAGCCATAGTCATGAACTACTTTCACCACAAATTATCAAACTCATCGCTATTGACATGTTTTCTACTCCTTACTCCTTTTATTGAGTAGGAAGATTTTTTTATAAGAGCTACTTGGATTATACGAAGAAAAGAGACATCTATTTCTGTAAGAGTTATTTTAGTTACACGGTTATCCTTAATATGATTTTAGATTTGGGTAATATTACGTCCTTCCACAAAGTCAAACACTAATTTTGTGACTAAACATCGAAATGACTTGAATCTACAATAATATTTTTAAGCTCAGGTGAGTTTATGATGAAGAAAAAATGATTAAATTAGACTTACACATCAACTAATGCAGTCAAGTTTCCGATATCTTTGGGCAATGATCCTGTAAGATTCCTTCCCGACAAATCGCTGTCAATAAAAGGATTAGCGCGAGCTTTTACAATCTGACCTAAGTCTCCCTAGTTTTATGATTTCAGCTGTAAATAAACCGAAAAATAAAACTTACATTTCCGAAATCCTTATGACAGAAGAGCTGTTATCACAGCCGATTCCTTTCCAATAGACCAAATAGCAAGGATCGGAGATCCAATCTTTTATGTCAAAACTCCTTTTGATAGCGTCAAGAGCCTCAACTGCAGTTTGAGAACTACTCGGTTAGTCATTGAATGATCTGTAATTTGAGTATGAGAAGTTTAGTCAGGGCACTTACTATCTTCTGAATATGTAGGCGGTTGCGTATCAATTAGCGAGTAATGCTCATAAGCATTGATTATAGGAGGATAAGTGGAGTTAGCGGCAGGCCAGAGTGTAAAGGAATCTGATTGATTGCGGACGAATGTCAGCTCTAGGGCAGAATAATTTTGCACGAGAGTAATTTCTTCGGACCGTGTTTCACCATTAATGGAGACGTAAAAAGACCTGTATTCCGACATGTTGAACGTCTCGATCTCTGCGAAATACAACAGCAGTAATGATTTGCTCCCTTGGGATGATCCTATGGAAATTTGAACGCCATTCGAGTTGTTGGCAACCCACGCCGTTTGCATCACAGCAGTTGGGGGAAGCTCTTTGGTATTGTTCGTCAAAATGGGCTCCTGTGAACTTACAGTCGGTAAAATATTTGTATTTTTAATACTTACATCTATATCTGATGTCCAGATGCGATCGAACTTGTCTTGAGGATACCTGCTTAATTCAACATACAAAACTTTTGATCTACATCATTTACAAAAAATATCACTGCTGCTCAACACGACTGCATCGAAATTGTGTCTCACATATCAATTTTTTTTAGCCATGGGTATACGCTGTATAGAGATGTATTTTTGTATCACGATTGAAAGATAAAAGTTTATAGTTGATAGGAAAACGGATTACAATGATATCAACACCACTAGATGGTTAATTATGACGCTCAGATTTCAGTAGGTAAATATGTCATAAAGTTCAAAAGGTTCACCTAAGCGTCGAAGAATTTCCACCAGCATCAATCCTCAATATTGTAAAGAGCAGTGTTCCTGGCTTAGCCTGTGCATACATGCCATCTTGGAGGGGCCTCAACTCGATACCACTGATAAAGGGATCATCGTTATCGGAGGTTCGGATCAAGCAAACATACATCACTGTGCCTGAAGTAACCATGATTCTCTCATCATAGATTCCATTATCTGTGAGTGTTATGTTATACATAGCCAACATATCTACTGTCTCAAAAGAGTAAGCGAAGCTTGGCAACGTTTTGAATCCATTGTAATTGCAAATCAGAAACCAGAGTCTTAAGAGGTAAGAGACATTGGACGGCACGGGCAACTGATAGCAAGACTTGTTAAGAGGCTTTGGAAAGAAGCGTAGACTATGCAAAGGAGAACCTAAGGCATTAACATTCCCTATGTCTGCTGTATCACCGACGTCGATGTAATCAGTATCAGTAACCCATGTTATATTGTTTTCGTCGGTGAGAGTAGTATTAGCTCCACAACTGATACTCAGAAATCCTGCCACAACCCAAAAAATAATAAATAAAACAATATAATGTGTACAAAATAAGAAAAATAAATGATCAATGGGCGCTATAACACAAGATGTCAAATCACGACGCTAAAAGTAGACAAAACGGAAACACTGTAATAGCACACTCATGATCTGTTTCTTGAAATTAAAACGTTCCATCATATACCTGATGTTTGAGCACTAATAACAGCGAATAAGCCCAAAAGCACGCCCACTTGCGATATCCAATAGCTCCATTTGCCATAACAGATCTTGGTCATGGTTCCCCCAATTTTTAAAAAGTGCTCCGTAGTTATAGGAACAAATTGGATGCTGCTTAGATCATTAGAAAGTTGTAAATTGTTATTTACATATCCTTTATTTCTCAGCGTTCATTCTCTTCCTGTGCTTCTCTGTGATCTATTTGTTGAGCGCATGTAGATGAACAATAAAGTGGAATATTTTCGTGGAATATCTTCCTCTCCCTTCTCTATGAGTTCTCTCTTGAATTTGTATGTTAACTATAAAATACGTCAGAAATATATAGGCCAGAAATAGTATCTTAGAAATGAGTTCTCTTGAATTTGTATGTGATCTAGAAATACGTCAGAAAGAGTATCTTAGCAATTTCTACAAATATTCTTATTCCAAGTGCTCCTTCCTCCCTCAGTTTTTTTTATTGAGCGTGTATATGGACAATAAAATCGAATACATCAAAATGGCATCTTACAAATGATGTGGACAACGATTCCTATCCCTACTTTCAAGTGCTCCTTCCTTTAGGATTTGTGTCTTACCGTCTATATGTCAACTAGTACAATATGCCCTCTAGTCGAATAAGTCATGAATGGCGTAGGATATATCGCAAGTGCTTTCGCATGGCAAGTATGACTCCCTGAAGGGTTTTCTATTTTAAATATTTTAATTTTCCATTTTAATAAATGTTTTTCTATTTTTCGTATTTTAATTTCCATTTTAATAAAAATATGACGTTATCGCAAGCGTCACTCGCTCAAGTTATCGTCGATTTTTCAAAATTTTAATTTTTAATTATGTCGTAATTTTAATAACTTTTATAAAATATTAAAAAGTCAATCATGGGGATTTATTGGAGAAAACATATATATCATTGTATATCACGATTTTGACGATTTTTGCTGCCGAGCATGCCTCTTTAAGGTCCCTTTAAACTTATTTTTATATAATTATTTTTCAGCACTTAATTTTCTCGACTGTGTAATAATTTTCATAAAATTTTAATAAAATATTAAAAAGTCAATCTTTGCCTATCATGATTTTGGATGTCTTAATATAAGGATGCTTCCAAGCGGCCAGTATAAGTCATTCAAGTCTTTCTGAATTTCTTTGATAAGATTAACATTCTCAAAATTTAATTTTTATTATCATCGTTACATATCATCATTTTGGATGTCTTTGATATCATCGTTACATATCATCGTTCCACGCGGTGTGTATGACTGTTTACACAATTTACTTTTTATTTTTAGAGTGTTTCTATTATATTTTTAATAAACAACTAAAAGTCAATGGTTGCATATCGTGAATTTGAATGTTTGAGATGCTTTCGAATGTTTTAATATCATTCATTGAAAGTCATAGGGTTAGCTTTTCAAAATTTATTTTTTTATTATTTTGATCATTATAAACCAGTATGATAAAATATCTTTCCAAATGTTACGTGTGATTTGAAAAGGTTTTTTAAACATTTTTATATGATTATTTAAAAAATATATATAATAAAATATCTTTCCAAATGTCACGTGTGATTTGAAAAGGTTTTTCTAAACATTTTATATAATTATTTAAAATATATATATATATATATATATATATATATATATATATATATATATATTATTTCGATGATCTTAATAAATGCTAGTAAAAAGTTAAATAATGGATCATTACGTATCACGATTTTGGATGTCTCATATATAGATTTTTCAAGACATAAGAACAAAACAAATTCTTTATAACCTTGTGAAAAGTTTAAAATTATTGTAACACTAAGTCATGAAGCATGCTTCATAAAACAATGAGTGAATTTTGGATGTGTTGGATATAAGGATGCTTAATTTTCAACACATAAAAATAAAACAAATTTTTTATAACCCTCTAAAAATTATTGTAACTTGTCCATAGAAGATTATTTTCTATTAGAATTGTCTTCGTTATTACTTAGAGAATAAAAAATGATATTTTAATACGATGAAAAGATGAAAAGATGAAAAGAATGATTTGAGACTTTTCTCGAAGAGGAATATGACTCGAATTGTTGTTGCTCTAGTGAAGTGGGTGAATCCATAGTGTTGGTGGTACACTTTTGAATTGACGGCGAAGTTTTCGTTGTAAGCTTTTGAACAATGTCAAATGCAAAGCTCTCGAGTTCACCAAGATCCTATTGACATTGTCCATGGAGAATGTGAAGGGAGCGGTAGATCTCAAATTTACAATGGATAAAATTATGTATTAAGTTAATAATTGGTGTGTATCATCTTCTTTTATTAGTTGGATACTATACTATTTATCATCTAAAAAATGATGGAAAAGACACAATACTAATCATTAACTTAATGTATGGTGCATACCACTTGTCCATTTACAATTCTTGCAGGGTCGATAACATTACCATTCATATTGCTTGTTTGTACCCTAAATAGATCAATCCCCTGACAATCAAACAAGGATTTATGGAGTCCCTTTAGGGCCCTAATACCTATCCTTTTCTTTCCTTCAATGTCCAGATCGTATGTTATGTCTAGTCAATCTCTGTGCCGACAACGACAACCAAATCGAGTTTTGTAATCAGTAAATAAAATGCTATCTCACTCACCATAAGACTATCTGATGTGATACCCCCTTAGGCAAAAAACCAATACCACGAGCAATTAGGGTCCCGCATTCTATGTCCCAAATATGTTACTAGCCCCATGTTCCACTCATCCAAAGTTTTGTGTAGTTCCTCCAATGCTCTTATCTTTGTGTCGAATGCATGTATATAGGGATAGATTTTTCCCAAAACCTATCAACCACAAAAAACAAACCTATCATCTAATACCACTGATTTCGAAAGGCCACTTGTCCATCACCAATACCACCAATTTTAGAAAGCCATCTGTCCATCACCATCATTCTTCTTTCCAACCACCTGTCACTCGCCATGCAATTGTTTTCACCATCCTATCCTCTACATGCTCTATCTTTGTCCTATCCTTTGGGACCTTAGCCTATTCCATCTCTCGACCAATATCGTGCCTTTGTGTCAGTTGTCCATCTTGTACTCTGATTTTCATTTTTTCTACAGAATTCAATCACACTTTTACACACAAAATAAATGCGATAAATTGAAAAACACCTGGTATGACTACCGTGGGCAATCCTGCTTCTCTACCATTGTTGCTTAGTTTGTTCCCATACAATGAACATGATTGATGTGAAGGTGAAGTAGGAGTTGGTCAAGAACCTAAACGCAGGTGGGTGGTGGGGATCGATCCTTGAACCTGTCAAGGAATCTCTATTTATGAGCTATTGCTACTCCTTGTTCTTCAAATCTGGGATTAGGTTAATCTTTATCTTCATTTGTCATTGTAGTTATGGGTTTGTTTTTTTGTTATTTTTTTTCTTTTATTAAATGAGCCGACAATGAGGTGAGCCTTGAATCCATCATTGTTTAGAGCCTCACAACAACCGTACAAAAGTGACCACTCACAAATTTATTTTCTTAAAATCATTTGTTAATTTTGACAATTGAAAAAAATAAATAGCATACACCAAGGAAATAAAGTCATATCACATTGCTTTGTGCTTTGAACCAATGAAAAATTATATTTATGAAATTTAATAAATAAAAAAATAAATTTCTTTTTAAAACCAAATCATGGAATTCTCTCAAAACTTTGGATATAGAAATTGGAGATGAAAAAGAGAAGGTCAATGTAGTTTGACTATGTGACCAAAATAAATAATAAACGATTAAAATGTCAATTGTTACATATTGTGAATTGGAATGTAATGATTATTTTTTCAAAATTTACATTTTAATTATTTCAATCATTTTAATAAATGTAAATAAAAAATTAAATAGTACGTGTCAAAATTTTGGTGGAATTATAAATAAGGATGTTTATATTTCAACACATAAGATCAAAATAAATTATTTATAACCATGTGGAGAGTTAAAAAATAAATTATTGTAAAATAATGAGTGAATTTGGATGTCCTAGATATATAAGACATAAAGACGTTTATTTTTCAACCCACAGGAATATTTTTTTTTTTTTAACCCTATAAAAAGTAAAAAAAACATTCCCACAAACACTCTTTTGAATTAGACTTCTCCTCATTATTATTTAGGGAAGGAAAGATGATATTCTAAAAAATCCTAAGTGGGTCTAATGGTTAAGAACACGTGTTTTCTCCTTGGAGGTTATGGGTTCAAATCTAGAAGGGGGTAGGGTATGTATACCTCCATAGACTTTAGCAGTCATGTGTGGAGGGGGTCCCTTGTCCCATAAACAAGGGGGTCTCTTACACTAATTTGGTGTGAATAAAAATATAACTCGAATTGGGTTGAGTAGATCAATCAGATTGTTACTGTAGTGAAGTGGGAGAATCCAATATCATGGTACACTTTTGAGTTTTTGGAGAAGCTTTAGTTGTAAGCATTCAATGTCAAATACAAATCTCCCTAGCTCATTGAGATCCAATTTATGTAGATCCAATTTATGTAATCCATGGAGAATGAGAAGGGAGGGGAAGATCCCACATTTACAATTCTCACAGGGTCGATAGCATTACCAATCATACTGCTCTTTTGTACCTCGAATAGATCAATCCCCCAATCAGGTACGGATTTATGGATAGCTTTGGTTCCCTATCCTTTTCTTTCCCTCAATATCTGAACCATATGCTATGCCTATCCAATCTCTATGTAGACAATGACAATCAACCAAGTCCCTTTATCAGTAAAGAAAATGTTGTCTCTCTCGCCCTAAGACTATCAAATTTGATTCCCCAATAGTCAGGTAGATAGTACCATGAGTGATTAGGGTCCTACATTCTATGTCCTGCATATGCAACTAGCCCCATGTTCCACGCATTCAGAGGCATGTGTAGTTCATTCAATGCTCTTATCTTTTAAGTTACTTATCTAGCAAGGGGCCTTTTCCTTCATAGGATTTCATCAAACAAATTCGCTTGTTCCAACCTTAAAATCATGCATCATAAGAACTAAATATCAATCAATCAATTAGGCATCGTTGGTTATGATCGTATTCCTTTCTAAGTGATCCAGTATGATAAATATGTGGTGTTGAAATACGTAATGTACTGAAAATCCAACCATAGAAAAGAAGGCAGGGGGATTGTATCCCCCCTATTTGTATTTATTAATAGTTTTATGTTAGAATTTAGCACAATTTTTTTAGGTTTGATGGAGAGTGTAGGTCTTGGAGTTCCAAAGGATTATGCACTCTATGGTGAGCACATGTCCCCATGTTGGAGCTAGAGGTTACTCCATCACATCTAGGGGTAAATAGAGGATATTTTTTCTCCATGATCCACATTATATATAACAGTTATGATGATTACATTCTAGACTCTCCACAGACAATTTCCCACATATACCTTCTATGACACGCTCAACTCACTCACATTAGATGACATGATGCATTACACACTGAGATAACTTGTTCTGATACTTCATATCAAGTGATACGGTCAATGTTTTGGGCATGAAAATAACGATCATGGGTTGAATTGGATTATGAATTAAGATTATTTGAATTTATACTTTTTTCCTTGTTTCACCTCTGTGGTCATCATCGTATCTTAGTCAAGCATTGTTACTCTTGGAAAAATTTGTACTATCGAGGGGCCTTAATAGGGGTAATGTGTCAATATCCTAGTCCATACATAACACACTCCATCTACCCCCTTTATGTTATCCTATCTTTTGGGTTGGTTTTCGTATGTCATCTATAAAGGTTTATGCCTCATAATCCCCATGAGAAGAAGGAGATAGAATGCTCGAGGTTGATGCAACTTGATAAAAAATGATATATAAATAGAAAAATGTTATTATTCAAAATGAAAAGCAAAGCAAAAGGGAAGAAAAGAAAAATCAAGAACCAAAATGAATGAGAAGCCTGAACTCTACCCCCTTGATAAGATTCAATTGCCCCAAGTCCTATGCAATGAATGCATACCTAACAAAAGGACTTAGCAAATGAAAATCAAAATCCAAACGAATAAATAAAAAGACAAATAGGGGTTTGGAAAGACATAGTTCCAAGGAAAGGGTAACTAATTTCCTAAGCACTCCCTCATACAAAGGCTCTCATAAGGATGACTATCATACACAACCTTTCATGACTATGCCACCACCGATGAGGTAACCTTGAAACCACACCGTATACCATTACACATACTTCTTGATGGGTTTCTTGGGACATACTTCTTATCATGGGTACTAGCACACCTAATAGGGGTTAATAATGATCCTGCTATACCTAAACTTGTCAAATTGTCTAGAACTTTATAAATTAGTTTGAAGTTTGACAATGATACTTAATTATATCTATGTAATGGCTTTTGCATTGACATGAATCACTTTATACATTGTATTTGACTTGTGTACATGCCTCCGATTTTGGTGGTCCACTGGACCACATGAGCCCCTCCTTGAATGATAGATTACACATTTGATTGACACCTTGGTCCTTTGGAGGATGTTGAGGGGCTTCTAGAACACTTAATGGAGGTAATCCCCACAACTTGAGAGAGGTGTTTCCACACTTCAAGGAGGATGTTGAGATTATTGATGGCATGGATCCCTTGATGAGACACCCTAGAACTTATGGGGTATGATGTGACCCTTGTTGTGATGGGACATTGCACTTTGATGATGGCTTGATACCTCTTGATGGGAAGTTTCACCTTTTGATGATCATATGGTACCTTTTGATGAGACATCACAACTCTTGGGGGATGATACACCACTTGGAGATGAAACATTGCACCTCTTGAAGGAAACATTTCACTTTTGAGCCCCCTACACATTGTTTTGGAGTGTTTCGTTCACCTTATGAGGCCACACATACCACACATGTGATCTTGAGAAAACAATTACAATGGATGATTTGACATTTTAGCTACTTTACTTCATATTGGAGGCATCATTGAGGGTATTAGTGACCTATTCACTCTTGTATCATGTATATTTTATGTCTTGTTTCCTTATCTCTAGGGTTTATGAGGGATAAAAGAATTATTTTATGTTTTTATGCATTCTAACCTATTCATTCTTTTATCATGTATATTTTATGTCGTGTTTCCTTATCTCTAGGGTTTTTGAGGGATAAATGCATTATTTTATGTTTTTAGGGATTCTAATGGATGATAAGGGTTCTTGATCTCTCATATAAATAAGAGAAGCACTTCTCACATGGAAATCATTGCTACTTGTAGAGATTTATCACTACTTGTCTACTAATACTTTCTCTCTTATACAAATTTCTATGGATTCATAGTTAGAGTGACTTTTTGGAGAGGATGATTTGAGGATGCTTTTGCTACTTTATGGATGTTCATTGATAGGGTTTTGATGGATGAAATATTTATTGAGTAAGTGGTCTCTTGTTATCTTGTGGTTTTGTTTATGAATGAATGTAAGTGTAATGTTGCTTCTTTAGTGATGGTTGTTCATTCTCTTAGATCTTTCTTTAACAAACCCTTATTGTTAAAACATTTGGAAGGTTACTAGTTAAAAACCTTCCCTTGAATTATCTTTGAATACCTAGTGATATACTAGGAGGGTATTCTAGTTTTAGTAGTGAACAACCCTATATATCACTCTAGGTCCACCCACATCTCTTCAAAGGAGTACTTAATTTACCCCACATGCCTAAAAATATAGTAGGCACGCTAGTCCTTCTCCTAATAGTCAATCACAAAATCACAAATTTCACCTCTTTTTATTTTTTTAGGGTTGGATTTGGGTTTTATTACAACCATATATTCATTTTCAACCACAAAAGACTAAGAAATTGTGATGTTAATGCATATTGTTGACCTAATAATCATCTTTAAATCCTAAATTGCATTATTGATTTCTTATTTCATCCTTCTAGCGCTGGACATCTAGGGTTTTAGGGTTGTTACATGCATTTTTAATTTCAGATTTTGTTGATTAATAAAACCCTAGTTTAATTCATTTTTATCCCTCTTTCTTCATTGGTTAATTACTTGTTCAAGGGTTAATTTTATTGTTGCTGTCATAACTTGTATTATTTCTATAATTTAATATCTTTCTTCCAAGTTTTACAAAAACCTTTATATTTTTCTTCTTTTGTAATATTTGGGGATGCCCTTGAGCCTAAAATTGACATGGAAAACCTTTTAAATTGAACTAAATCCTCATCCATTCAAATATGGAAATGGAATTATCTTACCACCTTTTCATTACCTTGTTTATCTTATTTTATTGGTGGTAGATTGAGTAGCTTCCCAGAGGGCCTTATACTTGTTTGTGTCTTGCTTAGGGATTCCTAGAGGTAACTAGGGAAGCTTCCCTTGTGCTGGATTTACTCCACTAAAGAGAGGGAATTTGTTTCCTAGGTGATAGTGGCGACATCTTCTGATGCTCCACTAGTATTGGTGTCTTGTGAAGAATTTGCACAAAGGTGTTAGAATGTGTGGTAACAATTCCAATTCTACCAACTTGTGATTTGGAACCCATGTCAGCCTTTTCCTTTAATCCTTTCTCTGTTTCAATGATATGAGACCATCTAATTGATCATTTATTCATTGCCTCACTACTAAATTCCCTTAATTCCTCTATCGAGTATAACCATTTTTCCTACAATTTTATCTAATCAATTGTTTCAAAATAGTGAGAAAATGTTTTTCATGTATCCTTTATCCACTATATAAAGACTAAAAGCAATGCAAAAAATCAATTTTATCCACTATGAAAACACTAAAATTAATGAACTATATTGAGATCAATGGAGCAAACAACTTAGTTGGAGAATGTCATCTTTACGAACATTGAAATATATGCAATATAATGAAATTTATGCAGTTTGGATTCTAGGAGACTTTCCTATCCTTTGGGTTTTGACTTGACCAACTTGAAATTTTTAGTTCCTATGACTGTTTTCTCGGGATTCTTAGGAAACCAAGCCTAGTGGAAGTTGGAAAAGTGGAACTTATATTGCCTCTTGATTTGGATTCTCACCATCTATGCCTCTACAATTGGATATGTTTGAATTTTGTGACCTTTTTCTTTGTGATTCTAGTTCTATTGGCTTGTGATTTGGAGCTTATATGAGCCTTTACCTTTAATTGTTTTTATATGATCAATATTTTAGACCATCTAATATTGATATGATCCAAGGGGGAATATATGAAGTTAAATGTATATGTGATGGGGTGATTATATGTTATATAGGTTGGCCTAATAAAGGGCCCACATGTGCAATGCATGAATAGGTATATATAAAGGTCATGTAGTCATTATGAACATATGGGCGTGTGATTTGGACATAGTAATGTATTGAGGTATTTGGATATTCTCATATTCTATAAGGAGTTATTTTGTAACTCATCTCTATTATCTATTTTGGAGTTGTGCTCAATGCTCACATTTGGTGTATATTCTACATACTCTATTTTAATATGATATCTTAATTATTTGGAACATAACATTTGGTTTTAGAGTGAACTTGTATTGCATGCCACGTGTCCAATATTTAGATTTAATCCTAAGTTTTTTTTTTACCTAAAACAATGTGGTCCATCTTTTTTTCAATGAAACTAACATCATGCAATATAAATCTTGCTAGAATCAAATATGATTATTTCACCAAGAACACCTAGTTTCAAGACTAGTAAAAAAATCTAACTTCCATAGCTTATAACTTGAAAATTATAGTGAATTAGAATCTATTTTTTTTGCCACAGGTACATTGTTATATGTCCTCAGTTACACCCAAAACATTTTGTTGTCTAAAAATTCATAGCGACAATGGTAGGATGACTTGTTCTGAAGGATCTAGTTTGAAGATGCGCATGTCAAATATGATTGTATTATTTCAAAGGATAGAGTAATCAAAGACAAAGAACAAACGATCGAGTAGGCCATTGTCTCTAAAAAAGTAGACTAATTATATGGGTGTGCATAATGAAGGAAAACCATCTAAGGTGGAACCATATCGATACCCTAATTACCAAGAAAGATAAGAGGATTGACGTCGACATTACAAAGGAAGAAGATGGGATTATAAGAAAGATTCATGGAACATGGCATCACAAAAACATTATTCAACATGATATTATCAAATACCAACAACTACAAGAAATTGAAGAAGTTACAACAACAACACACAGAATCAAAAGAAACAAAGTTATATGCAACAACCAACTATCAACAATTAAGATTGAAAAGTTCATTGACTTTGGATGGATGAATCATCATATGATATTATCCCAGGGGGGCATATATGGGGTTAAATGTGTATGTGATAGGGTAATTACATGTTATATGGGTCAAACTAATAAAGGGACCACATGTTCAATGAGTGAATAGGTATATATATAGGTCATGTAGTCATTATGAATATATGAACATGCGATTTGAATATAGGAATGTATTGGAGTATTTGGAGTTTCTCTTATTCTACAAGGATTTGTTGTATAACTCATCTCTATTATCTCTTTTGGATTTAAGCTCCATGTTCATATTTGATGTACAATGTGTGTATTGTGGTTTATTACGATATCTTAATTATTTGGAACATAACAAATATGATACTACTCATTGGATACCAACATGAGTATACAAGGGCATCCTATGATGATGCTACGTGTATTTTTTTGTGTATATGCTTCTCAATTGCACTTTTTCTCGTTGAACGATAGATTTTCATGTTTATAGACATTAATACACATCTCTAGCCTAAAAAATCCACTTGTTTCAAATAAAGAAAAATTTCTAAAATTGGGGTCTCCTTAGTACCCTTGTAAAGCACTAATTTGGGGTCTTCTTTGTTAGTTGACCTTTCCCTTGATGTAAACTTGATTTCACTATACCTCCGACTGTAAATTTTTTTATTATAATAGCCTAATATGTCTACTTCAAACTCTGAGAAGTCTCATTCAATTTCAAATTTTCAAGTGGAAGTTATCTCCAATCTACCAAAACCTCTTTCTTTTGTTGTCTTTTCATCTTCCCATACTATCACTTCATCAATATATCCCTAACACATCTAAAATTTAGGCCTAAAACACCTTAGTCTGTCTTTTGTCCAATCCTACAAGTGGCACTCAATTTGTACTTCACAATCTTTACATTTGTCCAATCCTACAAGTGGCACTCAATTTGTACCTCACAATCTTTACATTTGTCCAATCCTACAAGTGACACTCAATTTGTACCTCACAATCTTTACATTTGTCCAATCCTACAAGTGGCGCTCAATTTGTACCTCACAATCTTTACATATGCATGTTTTACTCAAATTACATGTTTAATCATAGTTTGAAGGCTATATAAAAACTCAAATTTTCATAAGGTAAATCATATTTGAAATGTTTATCCCGTGCACTTTTCTCTTTTCTGTATGAATGCTGAAATTTTCATACAATTCTATTGATAAAAAAAAATTAGAACATAAATGATTAAAAAAATGACTAGATTGAAGGATCCAAACCAAAAATTATTTATTCTAATACCAAATATTATGGACCAAATAATTAAATAAGCATAAAAAAACCCAATTCAATGATGTTACACCTGATTCATGTGAAAAAGAGAATGAATAAAAAACATCTTTAAAGAACAACCTCTTAGTACAAGATTTTATAAA
>ML786243.1:285605-323681 GCA_009831015.1 Picea engelmannii | reverse complement strand
AAGTGAAGAATACTATTCATTGCAATTCACCTTGCTTAAGAAATTACCAGCAAGAATTGCACAGAATAATAGACAATTTTAAGGCCTTCAACATTACCATTGTTCCCAGAATGCAAAATACCCTTGTTGATTCTCTAGCCACTACGACCTCAATATTATCTCCTTTAGAAGACTATGAAGCCTCAAGGATTGCAGTGAAACTACTCTACAAACTGTCAGTATCGAACAACATTTCCAATTGGAATGTCTTTGAAGGGGATAAATAGATTGTAGACTTTGTGACTAATCAAGATAATTTTAATGATTTTTCCATTGATGATGAGGTATTCCAAGAGATACTCACATAAACATATCTTCACCGACCTAGCAGGGGCAAAGACCACATTGAGGACAAAACCAAGTTCCACACAATACCAAAAGAAGTGGCAAATCTGGAAAACCTTTTTGACTTGATGGAAATGTTTAGGGGACCAAATAATGCAAAAACATGGAGCTCATTCCCTATATACGAAACTATAAACCTAGGCAGCCCCGAGAATCCAAAGAATGTCAACCTAGGAAAGACATTGTCCAAAGAAGAAAGGAAGGCTTATCTTAAACTATTTAAAGAATTTCAATATGTCTTTGCTTGGCCTTACCAAGAATTGAAAACATATGATACTCACATTATCCAACATACAATCCTATTTAAATATGGAATAAAACCCTCCAACAGAATCTTAGGAAGTACCACCCATCTCTGGAACCTCTAATGTATCAAGAGATGAAGAAATTATTAGATGCCAAGATTATCTTTCAGGTAAGACACTCTGCATATGGGTAGCCAATCTGGTGCATGTCAGAAAGAATTCTGGGGACATCCATTTATGTGTGGATTTTAGAAACCTTAAAAGAGAATCAGAAAAAGATAACTACCCAGTCCCACCCATGGAATAACTCTTACAGACAGTATCCAGCTCTGAATTTTTTTCTCTCCTAGACGGTTTCTCGGGATATAACCAGGTCCTAGTTTTAGAAGACGATCGATTAAAAATTACCTTCTGAACCAAGTGGGGAACCTTTGATTATAAATGCATGCTCTTTGGGCTGATTAACGCAGGGTAGACCTTCCAGAGGGCCATGGATGTATCTTTTTTGGGATTGATTAACAAGCATGTGGTAGTCTATTTATATGATGTAACTGTATACTCAAAAAATAAGGAAGACCACATTCATCATTTGACTCAGCTCTTCAAAAGATGTAGGAATTATGAAATCTTTGAACCCTAAGAAAACCATATTTGGTGTAGAGGAAGGGAAGATACTAGGTCATATTATATCTCAAGAAGAAATTAACATCGACCCTAAGCAGATAAAAGCAATATTTGAACTTCCTTTTCCTCACAATAAAAAGGCCATGCAATCTTTCTTTGGGAAAATCAATTTTGTAAGAAAATTTACTCTTGATTTTGCTGAAACCGTTAAACCTTTACAAAGAATGATATGCAAGGATGCATAGTTTAAATTGGATGAAGAGAAGAAAGGTTCTTTCAATAACATAAAAACTACCATCTCCCAAGCACCAGTGTTACGAAGCCCTGATTTCAGCAAATACTTTTTCCTTTATACCTTTGTTTATGACCAATCCTTGGCTACAGTACTTACCCAAAAGGATGATGAAAATAATGAAGCATCAATATCCTTTATGAGCACCAACCTCCAAGGAGATGAATTGAAGTACCCTTCTATAGACAAATAGGCTTACACATTATATAAGGCAGTCAAACACTTCAGATCCTATATCCTGAAGAATAACACTAAATTCATAGTACCTCCTCCAGTGGTTCGATATTTGTTCACTCAACAGGAGATGGGAGAAAGAAGGGGAAACTGGATGGTAGTCGTCCAAGAGTTTGATCTAGACATAAAACCTACCAAAATAGTCAAAGGTCAAGGATTGTGTAAAATGGTTGGTGAATCCCAAGATATGATTAACGCAGAAGACCCTGGTTGGGATAATGAGCTATCATTATGGTGTGGCGAATCCTTATACGTACCTCCTGGGAAAGAATCTTGGTATGGAAACTTGTCTTATCTCCTTCATCATGGAACTTGTCTGGAAAACCTAAACCCTAGAGAAAGGAGATCCCTCAGGTTAAAATATGTTATATCGCCTTATAAATTTTGTGTTTTTTCACGTAAAATATGATGGAGTACTCCTTAGATGTCTTGAACAGGATGATGCAGAAAAGGTACCGAGAGAACTCCATGATAGTCCAGTGGGTGGACATTTTGCAGGAGAAACCACGACTCACAAAATATTAAGGGCTGGTTATTATTGGCCTACTCTTTTCAGGGACACTCATGCATATGCTAGGAAATGTAAATCTTGTCAAGTAAGCACCGGTAGGGAAAAGAGATCAGTCACTCCTCTCCAACCAGTGACCATATCCAGACCATTCAGACAATGAGGAATAGATTTCATAGGAGAAATTACTCCCAATTCTTCGAAACAACAAAAATATATCTTGACTACTACAAATTATTTTATGATATGGACGGAGGCTATCCCTCTCACACAAGTTAATGAAAAGGTAGTAATCTAATTTTTAGAACAACAACTGATAACAAGGTTTGGATTTCCCTCTGTTCTCATTTTTTACAATGCTCCCTACTTTTCTTCCATGCTCTTGACATAATTCGAACTTGATAAGGGGATCATAATAAGATATTTTTCTAACTACTATCTGCAAGGGAATGGGGTAGGAGAGTCAACTAATAAAAACTTGGTGAGGATTTAAAAAAAAAAACAGTTGTTGAGAATCAGAGGAATTGGCATAATTTGCTTCATAATTCCTTATGGGTCGATAGAGTAACACCTAAAGAAGCCATAAGAAACTCTTTGTACTTACTAGTATATGGAAAAGAAGCCATTCTCCCCAATGGATCGTATCTTCCATCTTTACAGCTTTCCCAGGAATCAAGAGGTAATCCCTCAACTGCTCTGCAACAAAGGATTGATACCCTTCTCATGCTAGATGAAGAAAGAGAAAAGGATAAATTTAAGTTCACTTCTCATCGACAGGTAGTTAAAAGATGTTTCGACAAACATAAGGCCATAGAAAAAAAAAAAATTGAAGTAGGAGACCTAGTCTTGAAGTGGGATAAAGAAAACGAGTCCAAAGGAAAACACTCAAAGTTCCAAAATCTATGGCTCAGACCTTTACAGGTGGCCAATAAGATCGGGGAAGGCACATAGTGATTGTAGAATCTGAGAGGGGAATTCGACACCCTCCTGGTGAATGGCTGGGCCTTAAAAGAATACTTCTCTTAAATCTATAAAATAATAATAATAATAAAACTTTATTTTATGTCTTTTGATACTTTGTTTCTTTTTTAGCATACAAGTTGATCAGGGTAAGTGTGTTGGTTTAGGGAATACCGTTTTCAAACTCATTTTATTTTTTTCTTTTGCTTGATTATTTTCTTTTAATTAAGTTGTGTTTCGTAAAGCAATGTTTGAATTTAATAAATACAGTGAAGTAGGCTCTGCTCCTAACCTACACTTTCATGCAAAAGAAGAGACGCTGGGAAAATACAAATTTTTAAAATCATATTTGTCTTTGTAAGCATATTACCTAGGGAAGCAATGAAATATCTTCCTGGTGGCCTAGTTGTTAGCACATAGAATTGTAGGGTTAAAGAATCATGACACATAAGATCTTATTGTTTTCAGAGCTTGTAAATTCTTAGGGATTGTGTCATAAAGTTTCTAACAACTTCCTCTACTGTGCAAATTGTGTTTAAGCCAGGCACTGCGAACTGGCTGAAGGAGAGTGTTGGAGGTTGAATAATTTGCAGACGCGTGTGTTAAAATCCCCAATTATATACATCAAGCTCAAGTCTAATGGATACTTAATTAGGGTTATCATGTTATTTGATGGTTGAAAGGAGGTCCTTTTACTGATAGATTTGTTGGTCTCATGAATTGTGTTGTGAACCCTCTATTCTATGACTGTTGAAACTTCACCTTTTGCATCCTTTCAAATTCATCCTTAAATGAGTGAATTCTTACTCCTATCCATTTACAATGTGTGGTTGATCATTTGTTGAAGCAGGCTTAAAGTTGCAAATGTTGTTAATGATGTTAACCTATTTTTATGCATTTTACAACATTGTTTGGGTGATGGCTATCAGTTGTAAGCCATGAGTATCAATTTTGGTGCTTTCCTCTAAGTCATATATCAATATAATGAATTTTACAACACTCTTGGGACACCTGATAGATTTTTGAAATGATAAAACATTGTAAAAATTGAAACGGGCTGCTACGGGAAATTTCACAGTGTTGGTGCTGCGAATGGTATTTTTGACTATTTTTAAGAAATTAACACACAACAGAGGATGTTTTTTCTCATAACTTTTGAATTCCTATCTGGGTTCCTCTGAAATGTTTTGTGGAGTAAGAACATGATTTTTTTGACTTGCTGACAAAAAATCAACCCGACTTAGTTTGGCATTTGAGAGAAACAATTAAAACACCAATGTGCTATGAAATGTGTTGCAAACTCTCTGTTTTGCATAGCTGATTAGATATTCACCTTGTTGGGAGGTTGCCACCTATCAAGGAGGGTTTGAATGAATTCTCAGAGATCAATTAGATGCTAAAGGACACCTGCACCTAAGTTTTATCTCCATTAAATACCTCATGCAGTGAGTTGGAAACAATTTATTAATGACTTCCAACAATTTCTTGAAAATTAGCAGTTTGTTGGATTTTTGTCTCTTTGACTGTTGCCACCTATCTCCAAGGCCTATAATCCAATGAAAGAGATGGAATTCAACCTCCTAAGGATATTTTGATACTATTTTCTATTTAATGAAGGAGGGAGCTCTTGGCGAAGGGTTGTATCCATGATCCAAGAGACGCTAGAGAGAGTAGGAGGAGGCAGTTTCCCTGTGTGTGTTCATTTGTAAGCCTGAGGGAATTTTTATCATGTACATATTCCTGACATTGAAGATTCATGAGATTTGTTATATCGGATTTTGTTTTGTTTGTTATTCATCTTCATTTCTATCTTTCTTGAATGAATTGTAACATTTGAGGATCAATGGTTGTATTTGATTTATAGATTCTTGAACATCAAAGGGTTTGTTGTGATTGCCTATAACTCATTGTGTTTATTCAAGTAGATTTATAATTTGTTTTGCAGAGAGGATATTTTTTTAATGGATGATATACTTTATGTTAACTTATCCTTTCTTCCATATTCCATCTTATAATCCATTTTTTTGATATGCTTATCAATTGCCTTCTAACTTCAGGGTGTTTGTGTGACTCCATTGCCCAATGGTGTAGCCTATTGATCCGCAGTTTGTTTCCCTCTCCCTTTCTTTCTCAATCTTGTTGATCCACCTATTCAAACCAAAACTTATCTTTTACATTTTGATGGGTACTGAGCTTTCAATTTAGCAGTCAAAGTGTAACTTTAAGTGCTAACATTAGTAACACTAAATATAAAGATGGATAGATGGAAAGAATTACATGTACCTATGGACAGAGCTAGGAAAAATCTCTACCTTAACACTTTCACCTTGTCCAAAAAAACAAATATCCTCCTCTATGACTCATTCTCAGTATTTATTCTAGAAAAAGATGATCCATAAAAAGAGTGTAAAGTCTGAGAGGGTATGTAGATAAATCCGTCGGAGCTATGGACGCTCATTGACAGTGGAGCAAGGTCTGTGATGTTGGGGTGACTCCGTTAGGGCTATGGATGCTCCTTGGAAGTGGAGCAACACCGTAAGAAAGTAATGATAGCTAAATGTCCTCACCCCAATGGATTCCCTACCCAACTCTTTTTTATAAAGGACATGGATTGAGGTTAAAAGGAAAGGGGCTAGAAAATCTAAATCCCACAGGAAGATCCAGATTCGCAAACCCGGGAACTTGTGTACACATTGATAGAAAAGGTTTTGTTGAAAAGGAATAGAATAAAGCCAGAGGGTTTCTCAACCAATTTGCACAGGCTAAGCACAAGGGAAGGAGAAGAGATTATGTTTTCACCTAGATAATTGCCATTTGTTCAGCACTCAACACACCCTAAAAAACTTTGCGAAATTTATTTCGTTTTGGGTACCACTCATCATTTTTGAATCAGGGTCAATGTTGTGGGATGGATGGATTTATATGATGTTATTGAGTCTTATTATCTATTATTCTTGATTGGTTTTAAGTTATTGAAGGATTGACTTTTTTTTGTTTTTGTAACATTGGTATGAAGGGCCTAAAATGTACACGGTTTAAACTTTTTTAACAATCAACAAATTCTGGTCTATAGTACAGTTCTTTAACATCACCGATATGTTTTCGGCATTGACAAGTTGCAAGATATAATTGATAAATACTGACAACTATAACAAATTGTCGATCGCCGATACATTTTTGGCATCAACGAAATCCGAGGGACTAAACTGTGAAACATTAACCATCACAAATCATCGATCGTCGATCGCAGATATATCGTCGCATCGACATGATAGGACATTGTAGTCAAGGATGTATGTCTAAATAAAATAACCGATGCCAAAAAATCATTTCTCACGTAGAGGTCAAAATCAACAACCACGTGTCTTTTCTACATCAATAGTCCGTATGAAGCAATCTTTTCCCTACGTCGTCTTTTGAGGTTACCCGTGTCATATCCATACTTCCATGTCATCATTTCATGTCAGCATTGTACAACAGTTTTGAGTCGACGTCGAAATTGTTTTGTAACATCCCCCGACCACCCATGCCAAGGCACTCTACATGAGAGAACGCTTTCGTTCTCTTAGTGGAACATACTGTAACATACCCATCATCTAACTGAGTTATGCCACATAAATTTTTCAAACTACATGCAATTAAAATATATACACATGGAACTCTTGTGGAAATATAAATATAAAAAATGTAAACAAACAAATACATCCATAAATTCATGAATTCACACTGAAATAACAATAAACATGGACATGCATCATATACAGGAACTACCCATAAACATACAGATAGTTATAACCATGCATAGGATAAACCCATAAAAATAAACACGTAAATAACAATGCATCATGTAAATTTATCACATAATTGACACTTATCTTGGTAAGAATGTCACCAACTGCATGCATACCTTCCACAAACCTCCCAACCTTAGACCATACTTCTCATCATTCTCCTCAGTGGGTCACCCCCGAGCTGGGACTAAACTCCACCCGAGTAAAGGGATTCCTAGCCAAGCTAATGGCTTAAAGGTAACAATAAAGACTCTGTCACAGGTGCCTATTCAAACTAACAACCTACAATCCCTCATTCCCCACATGCCTGTCCCACCCCAAGAAGTGTGCCCCTTCTCTGCTCAACAGTCCTTCGGTTGCCCCAGTTCCTTTCCGGGCTTCAACAACAGGTCGGACAGGAAGTCTCAAAGCCCTGTAGTTTTAGTTTAGCACCTTCAATAAATCCATTCCCAACAATTCTCTCACCCGAAGATAAATTGCTCACGGGCTTGACAACCTACCTCTTAAATATCCCACAAGCCTGACAACCCGCTTCTTTAGTCCATCTCCCCAGATAACCAGCTACACAAACAGGTATGGATATGGATACAGTTCAGGTACAGTGATATGAAGGTATGGAGGATAACTCAATGGTTGTGTGAATGATCCTGGAATAGTGGCTCCATGATGGAAAGAGTGATCGAAAATGAACTAAGTCCCCACAATATGTATGCATGTCCCCAACTTGACACTTGTCATGTTGGGAGCTACTTTGTCCCACTTTTCCCCATGCTTAGAACTTAGGATAAAATAATTATCCATACTTTATATTTAGGAAATATTTATATAATATTCCTTTTTGGCTTAAGATCCCTAGCTTAGCCCTTTTCCTTAAATTTTATCCCCTCCCTTTCCCTAAATAGTGGAGTTTAGTCCCCCATCTCTTTTATCGTGGTCGGTCTACACACAATGATGTATTTTATATAAATGATGAGACATGTACAAAATAGGTGCACTAGCCTTCAACATCTAGGCTCTCTAGCCTAATCAAAACATAAGCATCCTATATTTTAATAACTGACTCACCAGCCTATAAAACATAGCATATACAAAAAGGCTCCCTAGCCTCAAAATCGTGCACACTTAAGTTACTGCACCCGATATCCTTGAATGTGCACACTTCATCATTTTAATGTGCAATACATGCATGCACTATGCCATGAAAGGTGAATACAAAACGATATCAATCATATCACCAACTTAAGTACACTTTCATTTACATTTACCATTGGGTTTTTCCTAGGGATATTATAATCCCCTCCCCTTATTTATGCATTGTCCTCAGTGCATCATGTACACATATACAACAAAATTTCGAACATCCTAAAAACGATGCGGGTATTCTGCCATCATTTCATCCTCATGCTCCCAAGTAGCATCCTCAGGACAGTACAAGGTCCATTGGACCTTTACAATCCCTATGGTTCAATTCCGGAGCTGTTTGATTTTCCGGTCTAGAATGCGTACCGGATGCACTTGAAAAGCCCCTTCTTGTTCCACCTGAATCACATTCCAATCAATAACATTATTAACATTAGGTATATATTTCTTGAGCAATGATACATGGAATACATTATGAATAGACATAAATGCAGGCAATACAATCATATAAGCCATTGGACCAATACTCTCTAGGATTTCAAATGTCCCACAATAGCGAGCTGCCAATTTTGAACAATTTCCCAACTTCAAGGAACTTTTGTTGGCTTTCACTTTCAAGAATACATGGTCCCCAACTTTAAATTCCCTATGAGTTATGCCCTTATCAACATAATTTTTTTGCTTGTCTTGGGCAGCCTTTAAATTTTGTTTTATTTTCAACATTTTCTCCTCCATTTCCCTGAGTAAATATATCCCAACCACTGTTCTATCTATTGGGTTATCCTAGCTTACCGGTGTGTTGCACTTTTTGCCATAAAGTGCCTCAAATGGGCTCATCTTTAGAGATGCTTGGTACCCATTGTTATAAGCAACTCTACCAAGTGTAGGTAGTCTTCCCATTTTGATGGTTTATCCATCACATACATCCTCAACATATCCTCAATCACTTGATTCACCCTCTCTATTTGTCCATTTAATTCTAGATGATAAGCTGTACTAAAATTCAAATTTGTTCCAAATCCATTAAATAACCCCTTCCAAAATTTTGAGTTAAATTTTAGATCTCTGTAAAACACAATTGTCTTGGGTATGCCATGTAATTGAGAAATTTATCTTATATAAACATCAACAATGTTGGTTGTCTTGTGAGTGAGCTTAATAGGAATAAAATGGGTAGCTTTAGTAAGCTTATCCACCACTACCATGATAGAATCATGTTGCTTGTTTGTTCTGTGTAGTTTGGTAATGAAATCCATGGTTACAACTTCACTTCCACTCAAGAATGGGTAATGGCTATAGGAAAACAGTTGGGTGTCTATGCTTAGCCTTTACCTTTTGACATTCCAAACATTTAGCAATAAAATTAGCAAGTTTTTTCTTCATGCCTGGCCAATAATTTTGGATTTTGACAATGACAATAGTTTTTTGATATCGTGGGTGCTCAGCATAAGGTACATTATTCATTTCTCCCAATATCATATTTTTCAATTCATGAGAATTTGGTACATAAATTCTGCCCCTGTACATGAGAATTTCATCATTATCTAGTTTGTATTCTTCAATTTTCTGTTGTAAATTACCTTGCTGTAATTTTGCCACTAATTCCTTGTAATGCAAATCTAAATTTGCAGCCTCTAAAATTATGTGTTTCAAATATGATTGGTACATGATAATGGTTGTAGCATGCAATTCATGCACTCTTTTGTTGAGTGCATCAGCCACTTTGTTCTCTTTCCCCTTGATATGCTTTATATCAAAGTCATATTCGCTTAGAAATTCTAACTATCTGCTTTGCCTAGCATTTAGATTTGGATGATCAAATAAATATTTTAGACCATTATGGTCTGTCCTCAACTCAAACCTTTTCCCATGAGGTAGTGTCTCCATTTCCTCAAGGCATGCACTATGACTGCCAACTCCAAATCATGAGTGGCATAATGTCTTTCATGCTCCTTCAACTTCCTTGATTCATAACATATAACAAACCCATTTTGACTGAGGACTCCTCCAATTCCTTCATTACATGCATCTATGCATACAATGAAGTCTTCATTTGGGTCTGCAATTCTTAGTATTAGAGCACTTGTTAATAATTGTTTCAATTGTTGGAAACTCTTTTCACAATCCAATGTCCACTGAAACTTCACACCCTTTCTTTGCAAGGAAGTGATTGGGTGTGCAATCTTTGAAAATATTTCAATAAATATCTTGTAGTAGCCTGAAAGGCCCATGAATGATCTGACCTCTATCACATTCTTTGGCGCTGACCATTCTCTAATGGCTTCTATCTTCTCAGGATCCACTGCTATCCCATCTTTTGAAATGATATGTCCCAAATAATGAATTTGTTTCTGGTAAAATGAGCACTTGTTCAATTTGGCATACAACTGATGCTCCCTCAATACTTGTAACACCATCCTCCAATGATTCTCATGCTCTTCTTCAGACTTGGAATATAAAAGGATGTCATCCAAAAAGACAATGACAAACTTGTCTAAATATTCTCGTAAAACACCATTCATTAAGCACATGAAAACAACTGGTGCATTTGACAACCTAAACGGCACCACTGTGAACTCATATTGACCATACCTTGTCCTGAAGGAGGTCTTGTTGATATCTTCCTCCTTAATCCTTACCTGATGGTATCCTGACCTGAGATCTATCTTTGAAAATATCCTTGCATCCTTCAATTGATCAAAGAGATAATCAATCCTTGGCAAAGGATATTTGTTCTTTACAGTCACTTTATTCAACTATTTGAAATCAATGCACAATATTAATGTCCCGTCTTTCTTCTTCACGAACAAGACTGGGGCACCCCAAGGTGACACACTTGGGTGTATATACCCCTTCTTCAGAAGTTCTTCAAGCCGCATTTGCAACTCTTTCATCTCTGGTGTACTCATTCTATAAGGAGTCTTTGACACTAGAGCTGCTCCAGGCACTACATTTATAGAGAAATCAATATCTCTCTTTGGGGGTAGTCCTGGTACCTCCTTGAACACATCTTCAAAATATTCCAGGACAGCATGATCTTCCAAATTTGGCACCTTATCTTTAGGTGTCTCTTCCATATGTGCTGCAAATATTTGACACCCTTTTCTGTAACATTTCTTCAACTGCAATGCTGAAATTTCTCTTATGGTTACTGCCTTGGGAATTCCCTGCACTTTCCTTAGGTTTCCTTCCTCATCCAAGAAAGTAAATGTCTTTTTATGACAGTCTAGGATAGCATGATGTTGGTCCAACCAATCCATCCCAATTAGATAGTCATACGAACCTAAAGACAATATGTTCAAATCTTCCCTGATGTTCAGTCCATTCATGTCCATAAGACATGACTTAACGATCTCATTAACTTTTCTTTTGGCTCCTATAGCTAGCTGCACCAACCAATATTTTCCATGCTTGCTTCTTGGCAAATGAAAACTTTCCACCATCTTAGGATATATATATATATATATATGACTAGCTCCCGAATCAATTAAAATATCAATAGTTTGGTTGTTGATCATACCTTCCACCTCAATCATATGTGTTTGATACTCTTCTTGCTTGTTATCCAAGGCTACATAGATCCTTGGTACATTTCTACCCATGTAATCCATTGTTTCAACTTGTTGTACATTGTGGACAATCCTCACTTTTTCACCTCTGTGAGGACAATCTCTGAACATATGATCTCCTTTACAACCCCAACATTGAATAGGTGGCTACCTTGGCCTTTGACCCCCTGTCTCAATTTTTCTGGGTTCTATAGGAGTTTGTTGTCCCTGAGGATTATTTTTGAAGAATGGTGGCTTAGATACCTTCTTCTTTGATCTATCTTGAATTTCTTTTTGTCTTCCCAATCTTTTTGGAAAGTTGGCCTTGCTTTTTGTTGATCATATAGGCATTTAGCTCACCTTATGGTCTCCTCCAATGTCTTGGGATCATCATACTATATTTTGTCACTGATAAATGAGGGAAATCCACTCAAATACCTTTGAATCTTCACTGTCTCATCCTTGATGAAAGATACATACTTCAATAGTTCTAAAAACCTTCTCTCATATTCATATATTGTCATACTCCCAAGCTTGATTTCAAATAACTCCTTCATTTTCTTGTCATAGTATCTCTTATTCAATTATTTTTTCTCAAAATACTTCTTGAAGTCCCTCCAAGTAACACTTTTCTCTTTAATGTTCTTAACCTACACAAGTTGATCCCACCACATGGATTATTTTCCCTTGAGTTTATAGATGGCAATTGTACCTTCTGCATGAGAAGAATAATTATGTAATTGAAAATATTTTCTCATTCCCAACAACCATGTCTCTGCATCTTCATCCTTCTTGTGCTCACCATAAAATGTAAGAGGTTTGCTTTTGTTCATTTCTCCTCGTAGCTCATCCACCCTAGACCCTTTATGCTTCCTGACAGGGGATGGACTTGAGATGTTGTGTGATATCTTATTGAAATGCCTCGGGGAGTGGTGGTTATGTCTACTAACACTCCTTGCTCTTATTTTCTCATCAGGAGACCTGTGACTTCCTGATTTGCTTGAGCCACTCTCCTTATCCAATTTCTTTTCTATTCTGTTCAATCTCTCCAATAACTTCATGTTGAAGTCATCCTGCTTCTCCTTGCCTCTCATAAGCCTTTCATTATCAACTTTATGGCTTTGGACATTATTCTGCAAATTTTTAATGGTCTCTACCATATTCATTTTTTCATCTTTTCCTTCTCCATGTCCATTGGAGTTTGTTCCTTCAATGCCCAAATGGACATCCATTCCTCTGATTTTGTCTTACTGGCTGTAGTTACCTTGTGCCTCTTCCATTCCTATGGACTTTGTATTGATACTGATATGATCTAGTTATTGTTAATTCTGCAAAATGTGCAGCCAACTAAACTTTGTCAGGCTAACTGTTTCAACAATTTCATGAAAAATATGAACCATTTTGGTTCAATAATATATCAGAATTATTTCTTCTGATTTCTTGGAAAATTGAATGCCTGGATCAATTTTATGGGTGGATATTTAGATTCCATTTTCTAATACCTTTCCAATGCCTACTCCCATGCTCAATTCTAAGTCTTGAGCAAAACGTTATGGCTATTTAAAAATTGCCCATTAATATTTTTGTTCAGACTTCAACTTGGCGCAACTTTGCATTGTAATTATGCATTTTTTCACCTACTCCATTGGAGTTTTCGTAGGATCTCAATTGAGTTTGTTCATATACATATTATGGACACTCTATCTAAGTTTCACCTTTTTCTGGGTTCTTGGCTGCTAGTTAGAGCCTGCTGAAGTTCTAGGCCAATTTGTGTTTTTGGTCTGGAATGCTACAGGTACCTTCTTTTCCATATTAAACACCTTTAACATACCCAAAAATTTAATTGAGCTCTGTGAATTTATTCTATGGTTCAATAGATTTCCATTGACTGCTATTGCGCCTCAATCTGATTCTGGAGCAGAAATTTATGGCTCTTTGAAGTTAAATGGGTCTTAAAATTTACCCTCCACTGTTTATGCTGCAACTTTCTCATAAAGGCTCTGTTTGACGAAATGTTTACACCATTAGAAATCTCTCTCTGAGATATTTTATTTTAGATGAAGAGACATAGTGTGTCTTGGCACACTTTGCAAAAAGATGACGTTCGAACAATATAAAATGTCGTGGAAATTCACTAGTTTTCCATTTTTGTTCACCTTCCAAACCACTCATTGTGCACAAATTTCAACCTATACACCCATATTTACCATGCACAACAACACCACAAGGTAAATCATGCTCCACGCACTTATAACCACTATGCATTACATCTTTGTCACGCCAATAATTTGCGCGCACTACTTTTGTGTTGTGCGCCAATATCCACCACGCAAAATTTTGGTTCTTGCACTATTGCCTGTTGCACACAGTTTTTGTATCGCGCACTGATATTCCACGTGCATTTCACTCTATGTGCTGCACCATGCCAAATTTTAGTACGCCCCCACTGCGCACCATACTTAACTATCGCGTGACAACATATACCCACATTGCATGCGCACCAACCAAACTCCTCTGTGCTCTGCCAATACTGCGCACACCACGTGCGCCATTATTATGTGTTTGCACATCACACGCACCTTATTATGTGTATCCATACCGTGCAATGCTAAATTTAGCGCGCGCACCCGCTTATCAACATTTTTTCCCACGACGCTAAAATTTAGTGCACACACCAACATGCCAACTATTTTCCTGAAGCCGATCATACCAGTTTCTCGTGAACACGAAAATTCTTGGCAATTCGATGGGACACCTCCAGCTTAGATGAGACAGAATTCTGTGTTTTGATAGACAAATTAATTTTTTGCGCAACCTACATCACGATCCCGCGCGTCGGCCAACCGTTGAAATTTGAATTCACTGATGAAATACAAAATAATCTACTCCTGCGCCGCCAACCAGCATTGCATTTAATCCTGAGCATGATGCGAATTCTGTGGTAGATTGTGCAGACCACATTTACACTTATGAATTTAAGACTTGATGCGACAAGGTAAGTAAGTATACTTTCTGTTTAAATTTACATGGTCATACCCAAACATGATATTATTTTCACAAATCACTCACCTCCCGAAGCAGATGAAGAAGCGAGAGAAAGCATCGAGAAGGTTGCAACCCACTCTCTGACTTTGATTACCAGTAAAAACAGGTTAATCTCTTGTGAGGAAGAGGTAAGCATTGTCTTTATCAGTTCTACATCTACGTTTGTGTCAATAACACTTCACTGGTTGGTTGGAAGCTCACTATAATTTTTTCCTTTTCTGCAGGAAAATGCCTCCAAGAAAGCCAACGACCAGGCACTCACTAAGAATTCCCAAAATGAAGGAAGCAGAGGTCAGCAAAGGGTCTACACTTGACACTGCAAGAGAGCTTGATTTTGTCTCAAGGATAGAATCAATTATCCACACATCTACCAAAAAGGAGTTTACCTAACCTCTGATGTTTGACGACACAGAGACAAGAACTAGATCTAAAGTGATGCTCCCGCATTGGGAAGACTTGTATAGAAAAATTAGTAAGGAGGATTACCTGGAGTTCACACCTCACAACAACCTGGAAGTCATAATATTGGATGATCAAGTGTTCTCGAACATTAGGAGATCATATCTGCACAGGGTTGCTTGTTGGACCCCAGTTCTTCCCTGCATCGAAATCTTAGGATGGATAATTGACCACACAAACACAGTGAAATGCAAGGTCAACAATGTGGAGGGAGAATGTGTTGGTGTTTTCCATACATTTGAGGTACAAAAGTATTATAAACTCAGGGACCTAGAGGAAAGGTTAAACACAGATTTCGTGGTCAAAGCTTATGAGTATCATGACACCAACATGTTACTAGCCTCATGGTGGAAAGAAGACAAAAATTTCACAAAATGAAACACCGGTTCGTACAACACGGTAAATCTCAGAGATCCCTACATGTATTTAATGGATTTGATTTGCCGATTATATGGAGAAAAGGATTGCTCAAAATTTTCAGAATCTTGGATGCCCTTGGCGTACACCATGGTGATTTACAGGAGTAGTTTCAATTGGGGAGCCATTGTCTCCAAAGAACTGAGTATTAATCTCCTACATGCCTAGACATCGAAGGAAGGAGAAGTTATGATCTTCTACATGCCATCCTACCTGCTAGAGATAATCTGTGCAAGAAACATTTTTGTAGGTATGAATTTAAGATGGCATATTGTTGAATTTCTTGTACATGTTTATTTCAGTATCTTATGGGAGAATAGGTACAAAAAATTGTATTCCATGATATCGGATGGGTTCATAGCCAGGATATACTTCATTATATTTAGAAAGGAATTCCCTAGGATTTCGGTGGCAGCCAAAAATATGATAGCTAAAGCTGGCCACTGGTACTTCGAAGAGATAAGAACCTATATCAGAGTGTTCAAAGCTACTGGTGCACCCCGCCTTCTCCCTGTTCATGTACTATATCATCTCATATAGGGATAGATTTGTTATCATACCATTTTACAAGGTTATAATGCTTCCCTGGTAAAGGATAAGAAGATAGCTTTCATTCCCTATGGTTTTCATATACGATTTTATATGGTCAAAGACACTGCGCAGGTGAAACAAGAAGGGTTAAATCATCTTGAGTATTGGTTCCCCATAGGACGATTTCCCAGGCATGATCCAAAGGGTTTAGTTCCCCAACACGCAGCACAGGTATCCTCCTATTGGTTGTATGCTCATGATAGTTTTGAAGATGAAATATTTACCGAAGGCGCCCAAGACTGGGAGGAAGTGCTCCAGCTTCCGATGTTTTGATCCCAAATCCCCAAGAAAGTGACCATGAGGCTAGGAACACTCTGGACATTGAAATTCTCAATCAATTGGGAACACATCCTCAGAATGACATCTGCAATACTGACTTGGGTGCTAATTAACAAGAATAAGAAATGCAACATCCAAAAATAGGCATCTGAATGACTGAACCCCCAGCTAATGTCGATCCTTTGCCTACTTCCCCATCTAGGAAAGATACTCCATCAGCTGACGAGCACCTGGAGGAGGCCAAGTCACCAGAACATACATAAGTTTCCCCTGCTAAGGAACTAAGAGAAACTTCCATAGAACACCTCTACACAGCAGGAAGCCTAGGAATTACTCTGCTATAGGGAGATCAACAGATTCCTGAACGAGTAGATGAAATCATCGATATACAGGTAGTTTCTTATGACAGGAAAAGGAAATCTACGATGAGAATAAAAATCAAGAAAAGGAAGCTCATGCTCAATAGCATGCTTCTCATAACCATAGAGGAAACGTTGTTTGACACAGAAAATGCTAACATGACTAAGCTAATCAGAGTAGGTATGGCCATAACCGATGCCACTTTAGAAAGGGGAAAAAGGGATGAAAGGGAGGTATCCGCCATGAAGAAAGAACTAGACCATCTGTGACATCAAGCGAATTACTACCAAAATTCAACACAAGTGATGGTACTCTTGAAGTGTGAGTTCTGAGAAATGTATGCACAATTCAAAGGAGAAAGAGATCTCTTCACCGCTCGCATAGCTAATTTCCAAGAAGATACCCTCATGGGGTTGGAAACCTATAAAGACATGCATCGATGGTATGAAAATGCACATCAAGACTTAGAATAGATAGACTACATCAACTAAGTGCAGAAGGGTCGAGATACATAAGAGCATGGCATCCAAGCATTGATGGATAACAACATCACCCGAATAAGGAATGGAACTGAATAATGGGTAAGCATGGTCCACGAATATTAGTGAAAAATGCAGGAAATATGGGGAGAGTGTGAGAAAAGTTGGGAGAAAATCAATCGGGAAATGAGGAATATTGACCCACCAGAGTTTGGTCCAAAAGAGGATTTTACCGATTTGCATGATGTAGTTAAACAACATGAAGAGCAAGGCTTGGCATGGGAAGCAGATATTTCACAGATTTCAAGCATGATCCCAAGTCAAGTGAAGAATTTCATGGAACCCCTGATTAAAACTCTTACATTCCTATAATGCTTAAGTGTCAAGATAATCAAGTACAAGGAACGAGCAATAGAGATAAAGGAGGTCCTCTCCGCTTCGATGGATCAACATAGGTTTCGATATGCAAATACATGCGAATATCTCTTCTTCAAGTGGTCAGAGTAAGAGAGGAACCATCCACTCCAGTAAAACCACTAGATGATCAAAGAAGAAGCAAAAGACAACAGATAGATAAAAATATGACACGTGGCATTTTATTAACTTAACAAAACTTTAGTAGATATTTTTAGTTTAGTTATTTTTATAAATAAGGGGATACAAGGTCAATGGTTTTGGAGAGAAAGACTTTTCTTGAAATTTTGTAAGAGAACTATTTATGTGCAAGTTATTTTAATTAAGAAGTTTTGTTTAGAACCAAAGACACTTCTATCATCTAAGGCATCAATGTGATTAGACTGTAAGGCATCAATGTGATTAGACTGAGGGGGATTATCTCTGTCTATGGATTCAATATTTGTTGTTGTATTGAGTAAGAGTTGTTGTATCTGTTATTTAAATTTATCTTATAATGTTGCAACAATTCTTTTATTTTAGTTGATGATTAGAAATCGATTGTGTTAACCTGTGATTGATAATAGAGCATTGAAAAATAGTTTTCTTGCACTAACTCCTTGTCCCGTGTATATATTCTTATTTTCTGTAACTCTTATCTCAAACAATGTCTAATGTCTATTAATAAAAATGGTATTAATGCTAGTTTGAAGTAGTTTAGATATTCTTCGTCTACATGCTAAGGTATAAAGGTTATCCTAACACCCAACCTTCCTCACAACATACAATTTAATTTCCCTCTTCCATTTAGTTTATGCTCTCTTTCTTTCTTTGTTATATATATTAAGAATCTTTACATCAAAATTGCCTCTCACATATCAAAATTCTTTAGCCATGGGTGTACGCTGTATAGAGATATACTTCTGTATTAAGACGGAAAGATAAAAGTTTTTAACCGAAAGGAAAACGGATTACGAAGATATCAATACCACTAGATCTTTAATTATGACGCTCTGATTTCCGTTGGTAAATTATAAAGTTCGAAATGTTCACCTTAGAATCGTCGAAGAATTTCCACCAGCATCAAATCTGTTTATTGAATGAAGCATTGTTCCTGGCTTAGCCTGTGCATACATGCCATCTCGCAGGGGCCTCAACTCGATACCACTGATAAACGGATCATCGTTATCGGAGGTTCGGATCAAGCAAACATACATCACTGTGCCTGAAGTAGCCATGATTCTTTCATAATATACTCCATATTTATCTGGGAGTGTTATGTTATTCATAGCCAACATATCTACTGTCTCAAAATGTTCACCTTAGAACCGTTGAAGGATTTCCACCAGCATCCATTCTCAGTATTAGAGAGAGCATTGTTCCTGGCTTAGCCTGTGCCTACATGCCATCTGGAAGGGGTCTCAACTCGATACCACTGATAAAAGGATCATCGTTATCGGAGGTTCGGATGAAGCAAACATACATCACTGTGCCTGAAGTAGCCATGATTCTTTCATCATATACTCCATTATTATCTGGGAGTGTTATGTTATCCATATCCATAGTCCATATTATAGTCCATATTATGGATTCCATTATCTGTGAGTGTTATGTTATCCATAGCCAACATATCTACTGTCTCAAAAGAGTAAGCGAAGCTTGGCAACGTTTTGAATCCATTGTAATTGCCAATCAGAAACCAGAGTCTTAAGAGGTAAGAGACATTGGACGGCACGGGCAACTGATAGCAAGACTTGTTAAGAGGCTTTGGAAAGAAGCGTAGACTATGCAAAGGAGAACCTGAGGCATTGGCATTCCCTATGTCTGCTGTATCACCGACGTCGATGTAATCAGTATCAGTAACCCATTTTATATTGTTTTCGTCGGTGCTAGTAGTATTCGCTCCGCAACTGATACTAAGAAATCCTGCACATCGCCAGAAAATAATAAATAAAACAACATATTGTGTACAAAATAAGAAAAATAAATGATTGATGGGTGCTATAACACAAGATATCAAATGACGATTCTGGAACAGTAGACAAGACGGAACACTATGTAATAGCACACCGATGAGCCGTTTCTTGAACTGAGAATGTTCTATCATATACCTGGTGGCTGAGCAGTAATAACAGCGAATAAACCAAAAAACACTGCCACTCGCGGTATCCAATAGCTCCATTTGCCATAACAGATTTTGGCCATGGTTCCCCAAATTTGTTAAAAGTGCTCCAAAGTTCAAGGAATAAATTGGATGCTGCTTATCTCATTAGAAGTTGGAAACTGTTATTTGCATATCCTTTATTGCTCAGCCTTCATTCTCTTCCTGGTCTTTTCTGTGATATGTTTGTTGAGTGCATGTAAATGAACAATAAAATGGAATATCTTCTCCTCTCTTCTCTATGAGTTGTCTCCTGAATGTGTATATGTACTATAAAATCCAATACGTCGGAAAGAGGATCTTAGAAATAGTTTCTTACAACTATTCTTATTCCAAGTGCTCCTTCCTCCATGAGATTTTTTTTATTGAGCGTGTATATGGACAATAAAATCGAATACATCAAAATGGCATCTTAGAAATGGTCTTGACAACTCTTCCTATCCCTACTTTAATTTCCGTTTTCACTATTTTTCATATTTTAATTTCCATTTTAATAAAACTTTAATAAAATATTATGACGTAATGGCAAGCGTCACTCCATCAAGATATGGTCAAATTTTCAAAATTTTAATATTTTCATTATGTCATGATTTTAATAAGTTCTATAAAATATTAAAAAGTCAATCATTGCATATCACGATTTTGGCGGGCTCATTATCTCTCCTTTAAGGTCCCTTTAAACTTATTTTCATATAATTATTTTTGAGAACCTAATTTTCGATCATGTAATGTTTTTCATAAAATTTAATCAAATATTAGAAAGTCAATCTTTGCATGTCTTTATAAGAATGCTTGCTTCCAAATGGTGAGGTCTTTCTAAACGTTTTTTGGATTAACTTTCTCAAAATTTATTTTTTATTATCATCGTTTCTCTTTCAAGGTCTTATTATTTACAAGAGAGTTGACATTTTAATATATATTTTTATAAGTGGATACATTTCGAAGTTTTATTTCACAATCAACGACTTTATCATATGAATTCGTGGGGAATGATTGAGGTCGTTATGAAAAAATCGAATTGTTAACTTGAAAATTTTAAGGGATTTGGTCTTTCATTATTATAGTATAGTTGATGAAAGTGATTAAATTAAATTTTAATTAACATATTTTTTAATATTTAAATTTTGATTATTATTATGATAATGAAATTATTTTTTTAATGGTATTGATTATTTCAATGATATAAAATAACACTAAGATGTAATAAGGATGGATATTTTTTTTAAGATGCATAATAAAAATGAATATAAGGATGTATGCCTATTGGTTCATGATGTAAGAATATATAGCTAGGTTTATCATACGTTGTATACTATATCGTATTATCAATCTTAACAACAAGAAGCAAGGAATTTACTACCCAATACTAGTGCTTACAAGGTCGTGGGAAGTTGGACTTTGTTTTGTATGGGATTTATTGTTCGATTCTAGAGCCTATCCATGGACTTTGTTGGGGCTTTGTTGAGAATAAGAAGAAGACATGGTTACTTGCATGTGGTAATCGATAGGTTTAGAAAGACATGTGTCCTAAAACCCTAGAAGAAGACTAAGAAAGGACAAGAAGCAACAAGTTCATTCTTTGAAAGGGTTTTGATGCACTTTGGGATACCAAGGATCATCATCTCTAATAGAGATACTATATTTCTCAATACATTTTGGACTTTAATATGTGATAAGTTGGATACTAACTAGAAGAGATCCAAAACCTTCCACCCTCAAGTTGATGGGTAGACAGAGGTGGTGAATATGATTTTGGTTTATCTTTTGAGGGGATACAATTAGAAGCATTCAAGGAACTAGGACGAAAATTTGATTTACATACAAAATTCCTATAACAAGGATGTCCACACTTCAAATTGTAAGTCCCCTTTTGAATTGTTGTTTTGGGTATTTGCCAATATCACCATAAGATATTACATGTGGACAAATTGAAGCAAAATTGTCCACCTCAAGCGATGCATTGAAGGTAGAGAATTTTATAGATAATATTAGGAAGATGCACCTACAGGTTCATGAGAAATTGAAGAAATATATGGAGAAATATGAGGCCAAGCATGATCATTATAGTGTAAAAAAAAACTCAATGTAGGAAACTAAGTCTAGTTGTACCTAAATAAGGAAATGTTATAAGGTCCATGAAAGAAAATAAAGGCCCTGAGATAAATACATTTTGAAGTATTGGAGAAGGTAGGAAACAATGCTTTCACGCTTAGTTTGGTCCTCCTTGTATGTGCATTTACTCAATAGTGAACAAAGAGAACCTTAAACTCCATAAATCATCCATGCTTGATGAGGATGAAGAGGGCCAAGTATTAGGCCTCCATAGAATATTTGGAACCATATGCATAGGCAAAAGAATTACCAAAATATATGATTCTATAGAAGAAGATTATAACAACCATCAGGGGTCAACAAGAACTTTATTTTTATTATGAGAGTGTTTCTAATATATTTTTAATAAACAATTAAAAGTCAATCGTTACATATCATGAATTTGAATGTATTGGAATGCTTCCCAATGTTGTATTTTAATATGATTCATTCAAAGTCTTCCCAACTTTTATATGGTTAACTTATAAACAAAAAAAAAAAAATTGGTATTTTGATAATTATATGTATTCCTCGAATAGACCTTTCCAATGCGCTATCGTGCTCCTAAAATGGAGATCGTATGCAAAAGTTACGACCCCGAGAAGTTGATGTACTAACTTACCCAAACAGGGCCCACATGACTTTTGGCGCTTCATCTCCTACGGTTTGGTTTTTTGATGTCTAGGGTTTTTGACATTCCTGTTTATTGTAAAAAGGCCTTGAGAGACTCATTGTAATCATCTTCTTGCAAATGAGCACAACCGTCACATCTCTTCTCAGAGATAAGCCGCCGCCATTCTAGCAATCTTGTTTTCCGCTGCATTTTACAATTTCAGCTTAGTTCCTTATTGAATAGAAACCAATTTACTATATATTTGTTATTCTGTGTTAAGCATTTTTTGATAATAATCTATATTCATTTCATTATGCTCATAAAATATGGATTAGTGGTATCAAAGTGGTCTGCTCCTTGGCGTTCTTAATGCATGTCCCCAACGAGGTCAGGGTACAAAGAATTGGGTCTCGAGCTTGTTTCTCTTGAGGAAAAAATCTATCGCACGCCCAAGCGACCTCTCATGGAGGGAGAAAAGAAAGATGATGGGACAAGATATCTCTTCAAAATGTTGCTCGAGTAAGCCCTCATGCAACAGAGGCATGAAATGATGGATATTTTTGTGCAAATCCTTTGGTGGCTACCAACATGTGACACATCTTCCTCAAATGGAGGCATCTCCCCCTTCAAGGTACAAATCAACTTCGATATTCTTATATTTGAAGGTCAGATAGTTCAGATTGAATATGATAGAAGGGTATTTCTCTGTATATAACTTCTCGAATAGAGAAAAGATTACTTTTGCACTCCTCAAAGTCGTTCCCCATGTCAAATATTGGTGGGAAACTTTCTGTGAGCAGAAAGAAATAGAGGAACCCTCATTATTTACAGTTGCGGTCACCTAGGAATCCTTCAGGGATGCTATTAAGGAACAATAATACCTTGTTGGGAGTTATGACGACCTGTACACAAAATGGACCACACTGCGGTAGGAAAGAGACCAAGCAATACTTGAGTTCATAAATATCTTCCATACCTTACGCACCAAGATGGGTATCAAGGATTCTGAGCGACATTTGATGCTCAAGTATCACGATGTTCTGCATAGATACATCTAGGACGAAATGGAGTTTATGGGCATCTCATCCTTGAGCATGACCTGTCAATATGGCGTCAAAATTGAGTAGAAACTCAAACAAAAGATGTGACAATTTGGTCTTGGGAACCCCTCACAACAAAAGCCAAGAAAGGGTGGCCCCAACCTGCATAACAAAGGACAGAGAAAAGATAGATTGCCTTAGGAAAATTAATCTAGGCTGTAAGCAAAGAAGGACACCAAAAAGACAAAGAAAGATACCGGGAAGTGGTGCGACTTCCATAAGAGCCTCTAGCATAACACTATTGATTTCTGCTCAAAGAAGTCACTGGTGAATGAGGTGAAATCCTTTGAATCAGATGTGGGTTTTGACTCTGAGTCATAATCAGAAAAGGGGAGACTGATCATTGATGGAAAACCCAGTGCTATTGTTGCTACCACCAAGCTCCAACCTGGTGAACCAGACGATCCAAAGGAAGGCGAACGCCTTTTTCATTCACATATGTGGGTAAAGGGTACCTTTCTACACTTCATCGTTGAGAGTGGTATCTAGAAGAACCTCATCTCAACAGAGGTTGTCAAGTGACTTGCCCTGCCGACAACGCCGCACCTATATCCCTACACCATCGGATGGCTCCGCCAAGGAAGCGACATCTGCGTCAGCCAACAATGTTGCCTGTCATATGGAAACAAGCCATTCAAAGACGATGTATTGTGTGATGTTTCCCTTCTCGAAGTTTGTAATTTTCTTTTGGGCCAACCATATTTATGGAAACTCCATGTTGTATATGAGTCTAGGCCTCACAGTGTTATTATTACTTTGAACAATAAATTGTATAGGATATCCAAGGCAGTCCCACCTAGTGTTATTTCCTTGATATCTACCAAGAAATGCAGGAAGGTCATCTCTCAGATGAGGAAGTTTTTCTTCTTTGTGATTTGCTCTCAGAATGAGTGAAAGATCCCAGCCACATCGAGGGTCTCTGTGACCGACCTCTCCACACAGCAGAAGCAAGTGGATAAGTTCGTGGAAGAATACTCAGATATCTTCTCCTCATCGACCGGGCTACCTTTGCACTGTCAGGTCAAGCACCCCATCGATCTGACGCCTGGTGTATTGCTTCCCAATGGTCCAGTCTACCACTGCTCTCTATTATAGAATGAGGAGATCAAGCGACATATCCAAGAACTGCTCCATAGGGGGCACATCCATCCCAACTCATCACCTTGCAGGAGCTCGATCGTGCTGGTACATAAGAAAGATGGAACCTAGAGACTCTGCATTGATTACCAGGCCCTGAATAAAATCACAGTCATAAACCGATACCCGATTCCCTGAATCAACAACCTCCTTGATCATCTCATGGGGGAAAAATACTTCAATAAGATTGATTTGAAGCTTGGCTACCACAAGGTCCCGATAGAACAAACAGATGTATGGAAGATCGCCTTCAAGTCAAAGGAAGGCCTTTTTGAATGGTTGATCATGCCCTTTGGTTTGACAAGTGCCCCAACCACTTTCATGAGTATGATGGACAATATCCTGCGACCATTCACCAATAATTTTGTAGTGGTGTATCTGGATGACATTCTCATTTACAAAAAGACTTGGGCAGAACACTTGCAACATATTCAACAGGTTTTGCACACTATGTGACAACATAAGTTATACGCCAACTTGGAAAAATGCTCCTTTGGCATGGACAGGGTCCATTACCTGGGATACATTGTTGATTGGCATGGCGTACATGTGGATCCAGCCAAGATCCAAGTCATCTGTGACTGGCCAGCCCCAACCACAATCACTGAGCTTCAGATCTTCTTTGGCCTTGCCAATTTCTACCGCAGGTTCATGTTGGGATTCTCCCATATTACATGGGCCCTCATCCAAGTAACCAAGGGTGGTGGTAAGGAAAAATTTGTGTGGGGATGGTCCCAACAACAAGTGTTAGATTATTTGAAGCAACGCTTGTGCTCATCCCCAGTACTTTCACTACCGGACCTCTAGCATCCATTTGAGATCAATAAATATGCTTTAGACTATGTTGTGGGCACTGTTCTCACTCAACATGACCACCCCGTGGCCTATCATAGAGAGACACTATCAGTTGTTTTTCGTAAGTACCCTACTTACGACAAAGAAATGTACTCCATTGTGCAAGCCTGCCGCCAGTGGAAACATTACATTCTTGGGAAGGAGACAACCATCCACATTGATTATAAGCCACTGCAGTTCATGAAGACACAAGGAAAATTACAAAATGACTTCCATCAGAAGTGGTCCACATACTTGTCGCAATTCCACCTCAACATCAAGTATAAAACAAGAAACACCAACTGCGTCGTTGATTTCCTCAGCAGACCTCCAGTCATGGCACTCACCATGGTTGTTGGCCCTTGACCAAGTTTTGGGAGATTCTTGGTCATGTTGACCTATTTTGGGACTTCGACAGCCTGTCGAAAGAGGAGCACAAGATGAACGAATATCATGGGATCTCGGCCCAATTTTGGGTTTTTGGGATTATGTGAAGGGATTGGGATATCAGCCCATGGGTTTACCCATGCTTAGACCTATTTTGTAATGTATAAATATATGTATAGGCAATGTAAGGAAGGGAATCTATGTGATGTTAGGCCGCTAGTCCGATGTAAATGTATACTAAGTGAAAGTAGAGTCTGTAAGTTCTTTGTGGATGACTGTAAGAGACTTACAGAGCTAAGTGCAAGTGGTTGTAATAGACGGTGGAAGTCTTTGTGTTGTAACGCAAGGAAGAAGGATCTATCGAGTTGCACAGATCTTTTGTCCTATGCAGAGAAGGGTTCTGAGTCTCTGTGCATGTAACCCATTGAAGAAGCTAATAAAGAAGAAGAGTTGGTGGACGTAGCCCTAGTGTGGGGGTGAACCATGTAAATACTTTGTTACTCTGCTCTGTGCGATGTTTTGATGCATTTATGTGTTATTTTCTTAGTGCTTTGAGATGATTAGATAGATCTACTTATGCTTAGTGCCAATGATATGTGAGAATGTTAGATCTAATCCATATGAATATGTTGAGTGCTTGATCTACTAGATATGATCTATTTACCTATGCTAAGTGCTTATATATAATCAGATCTGAGTAAATGATGTGATGCTCTATTTTATCCGTGCAGTAGAATAGTGGTTGAATATTGATGAACTGTCGGTGCTAAGTTCTCTGTCAAGTATTATAATCATAGATATGTTTCCCAGCTAAGGTTGTAGACACTTGAGTCTTGCAACCACCCCTGCCTCTACCTTGGGTGAGACTTCATCTGCTTCATAGGTGTTGTCGAAAGGGACGGTAGTTAGAGTTTTTTTGGTGTGTTGAACCCTGGGTCTTCCCCTGTGCCAACAATGGTGCTAGACTCTTGCAACCATGAGACCTCTTGATGGCCCCAACTCTATGATACATACCCGGACTTCATCACCACCTACCAAATGTTGGAAGAAAACACAGTTGTCGCTAATTTACATCTTCAGGATGGACTACTATGCCATCTGGGCCAAATTTGTGTTCCATCAAGTGAGTGAGAAAAACTGATTTGGGAATCCCACTACAGTATGGTGGTAGGATACTTTGACATTGAAAATATAGTGGCAATGCTACAAAAACATTTTTACTAGTTGAAACTTCGACAGGAGTTCAATAAGTATATCAGGTCCTACACTGCCTGTGCTATTTCCAAACCGACCACTAAGAAATAGGGCCTATACACCCCTCTGCCTACTCCTGACAGGCCATGGGAATCCATCTCAATGGACTACATGTCGGGCCTCCCATCCACCAAGCTAGGAAATGACTGTGTTTTTTTGGTTGTTGATTGCTTTTCCAAGATGGTGATTATGGCCACCTGCAAGAAGAGAATCACAACAGAGGCCACTACCAAGATATTGTTTGAAAGAGTCTGGGTACATTTTGGAATCCTACAAACCGTTGTCTCATATCAGGACATTCTATTTCTTAGCACATTATGGTCAAGCCTCTGGTCACTGCTGGATACCAATCTCACCAAATCCATGACCTTCCACCCCCAGACAAATGTCCAAATCGAAGTCATAAATCGAATGATCGTGCATATCCTGTGCATGTATAATTACAAGCACCCTCGCACATGGGATGAAAGTCTTCCCTATGTCCAACATAGCTACAATTGATCCTTTCATATCTCAACTGGCCACAACCCCTTTGAGGTGGGGTTGGGATTCCAACCATCAGGTCCCATAGATGTTGCACTACCCCTTGCGGTCACCTTGATCGACTCATATCCTTCTCCAACTGAAGCTGACAAATCCACCTAGTTCATTGAGAGGATAGAGCACATCTTCCAATAGGCTCAGGATATCCTACAAAATTCCAATGATAAGTACAAGTAGTGCCATGATCAACACTGGGTGCCACATAAGTTCCAGGTTGGCAACAAAGTTTTGTTGCACTTGCAGAAAGAATGCCTTACCGGACCCCATCGGAAGCTTCGCCCACTTCGTTATGGGTCGTACACCATCACCAAGGATGTGGGTTATAATTCTTTTGAGCTCAACATTACTCCTTTCCTTGGCCTGCACCCAGTGTTCAACGTGGATCTCCTTCGACCTTATTTCCCACCATTATTGGACACCTCAGAGGTAGTAGAACAACTGACACCAACATATATCAACCTCAACTGCATACAACATGAATCCAATGATCATATTGTGGACAAACAACTCAAGGGAACTTGCCAATAAAGGATCCAACTTTATCGAGTTGTCAAAGTAGGGTAGCTCCTGCACCAAGGCAAGTGGCTCACCCAGGGCCAAATTCAACATAAATTTCGTCATCTAATGGGGGCACTCAACTAAATGGAGACCATTTATTCCAAAGGGGGAGGATTGATCAATATTAATGTCGGTGTCCTCCCACCTATTCCAATTGGCTCATTTTGGCAGTTTTCCAGTTCGACAATTTTTTCGTAGTTTTTGGGTCCCTGACTTTCGAGGCCGTTTTGAGGCCCTAAACAACGTTTTTAGGGCCCTCCACAATTAAAATGTGTAGAGATTGCCACAGGAAACATGTCTATTCCTCAGATAGAACTTTCCAACGGGCTATCGTGCTCCTAAAATGGAGATCGTATGCAAAAGTTACGACCCCGGGAAGTTGATGTACTAACTTACCCAAACAGGGCCCACATGACTTTTGGCGCTTCATCTCCTACGGTTAGGTTTTTTGATGTCTAGGGTTTTTGACATTCCTATTTATTGTAAAAATGCCTTGATAGACTCATTGTAATCATCTTCTTTTGAATGAGCGCAGTCGTCAAATCTCTTCTCAGAGATAAGCCGCCACCATTCTAGAAAGCCTGTTTTCCGCTGCATTTTACAGTTTGAGTTTACTTCCTTATTGAATAGAAACCAGTTTACTGTATATCCGCTATTCCGTGTTAAGCATATTTTGATAATAATCTATATTCATTTCGTTCTGCTCATAAAATCCGGATCACATAACTATAATATTGGAGAAGAAAAACTACTGCGGAAGTACAACATTCATGCAAGAATAGTTTATGCGCAAAATTTATGGCCATCTAGCTTGTCTGCTATTTAGTGTTGGCTGTTAAAACAAGTATTTTAGACCACTATGGTCTGTGCTCAATTCAAATTTTGTGCCCATAAGGTAATTCCTCCAAATTCTTAAAGCATGTATTATGGATTTCAACTCTAAGTCATGTGTGGCATAATTTATTTCATGCTCCTTTAATATTTTTTACTCATAACAAATTACATGTCAATTTTGTGTAAGGACTCGACTGAGCCATTTCATTCATGCATTTTTGCACACTACAAAATCCTTATCAGGATCTACAACTTTTAAAATGGGTGCACTAATTAATAAATCCTTTAAGCACTCAAAATTTTCTTCAGACTTGGTGCTCCACTCAAAATTTACTCCTTTCTTTTGCAAAGATGTTACGGTTGTGCAATCTTGGATAATATTGCAATGAATCTCATGTAATAACCAGATAGACCCATAAATGATCTCACCTCTGAAATGTTTTTTGGCGTTGTCCAACTTTTGATTGCTTCAATCTTTTCTGGATCCACTGTTATGCCATCTTCTGAAACAATGTGACCCAAATAAGGGATATTCTTTTGATAAAAAGTGCATTTACTCAACTTGGCATACAATTGGTGCTCTCTTTATACTTGTTGCACCATCCTCAAATTTTTTTCATGATCCTCCTCTATCTTAGAATAGATAAGCATATCATCCAAGAATATAATGACAAACTTGTCTAGGAAATATCTGAACACCCCATTCATTAGACACATAAATGTAGTGGGCGCATTTTTCAACCCAAACGGAACCACCGCAAATTCATAGTGTCCATACCTTGTATGAAAGGATATTTTTCTAGTATATTCTTCTCTAACTTTGACTTGATGATAACCTAATCTCAAGTAATAATGGAAAATATCTTCGTTCCCTTCAGCTGATAAAAAATATCATCAATCCTCGACAAAGGATACTTGTTATTGACTATAACCTTGTTCATTTTTTTGAATTCAATACATAACCTCAACATGAATGTGATTGGACCGAGGGAGATTATCTTTGTCTATGGATTCAATATTTTTTGTTGTATTGAGTAAGAGTTTATGTATCAATTATTTAAAGTTATATTATAATGCTGCAAGTATTCGTTTATTTTAGTTGATGATTAGAAATTGATTGTGTTAACCTGTGATTGATAATAGAGCATTGAAAATTAATTTTCTTGCACTAACTCCTTGTCCCTTGTATATCTTCTTCTTTTCTGTAACTGTTATCTCAGGCAATGTCGAATGTCTACTAATCAAAATGGTATTAATTCTAGTTTGAAGTAGTTTAGATCTTCTTTGTATGCATGCTAAGGTATAAAGGTTATCCTAACACCCAGCCTTCCTCACAACATACAATTTAACTTCCCTCTACCATTTAGTTTAAGATTTATCTTTCTTTGTTATAAATATTAAGAAAAAGAACCAAAAAGAGAACTACATAGCCTGAGGAAGGGTTTCATAGAAAATACATATTTTTCAATCACGATTAAATCCCATTGATAATTCTAGCCAGATCACAAATCTGGAGAACCTTCCCACTCATCAAATTATTACGAGTCTAATTGGGCCTCTTACGTGGGTTTGGTTCATGTTGTTGAGTTAAAGGGACCTCAGACCCCTCAACAAAATTGGTGCTAGAAGGAGGGCCTGGATGAATGCATGGCTAACAATATTTCTGATAATATATTTCGCATAGATTATAGATTCAAAACAGCCCACATGCATGGCTAGGCACTCTCAAGAAAACCCACATGCATGGCTAGACACTCTCAAGACAACCCACATATAGAGAGTACTCCCAATACGAGTAACTCACCTCAACATGAAGAGGAAGAACACATGTACCTTGAAATACCTTATCCTCTTCCCCACGAAGAGTTGAATAAGTTCAGAAGAATCATTAGAGCTTATTCCCGACAGATCATAGAATTACCTTTAGCTCCTTTACTTCCTCAAAGAAAAAAAATAAGTAGATCGATTATTGACATGCCTGACCAAGCATTCGTTCAAACAGTAGAAGACCTGATAGATTTTTCCCTCACGGAGATCGAACAACTCCTTAATCTAATACCCGAAACACTAGCTGGTAATTACTCTAAACCTGGCGATTTTGAATATGAAGAGGAAGGGTCTAACGTAGATCACTCATGTTTTGAATCAGTGGAAATGGAGGATAATAACGATAAGAATGGGGAAAGGGGATATCAACCTCAATATAACCAACCATGGTTGGAAAGAGATGCTTTGGCAATACCGGGACGAATGCATAACCTACCCAGACATCCAAAAAAATTACTTCCTAAATTTGACCCTGAAACATCTGGATTGCCTGATGACCATATTAAGAAGTTCATATTACCTATAAGTTTGATAGATGTGCAACACAAAGATGTAGTGTGTAGAATTTTTCCTTACACCTTTTAAAATTCGGCCTCGACTTAGTATTTCAACCTACTAGTTGGTTCCATAACTAGCCGGACAAAGTTTCAAAAGGATTTCTTGGAAAAAAAATTTGAGGAAACTACCACAAGAGCTTTAATGGTTGAACTCTTTGCCATCACTTTGAGTCCAAAAGAAAAGGTTAAGGATTTTAACCAAAGGTTCAACACCATTTTGAACAAATTCCAACTCGAGGCTAAACCTACCCAGAAGTTGCAAATTGAAGTATACACTAATGCTCTCCCATCTTCTATTTCCATGTTTGTAAAAAGGGTTGCTAAATATACTCTAACTGATAATTTCGAAGAAACTAAAATGATTGAATTCCAAATGAAAGGATGCAAAGAAGGTCAAATCTCACTAATAAGAAAGGAAACCCAATCTCTAACTAAGAGAGGACTTTTGTTAACAAGACCCCTGAGGGAAACAAACAGAATAAGGCCCCTAAAAGGAGGGAGGGGATCTAGAAAACCTACAATAGATGATAAAAAAACTCTCCAACGAGATCATGGATATGAAAAGGAGTGCATGGGAAGGAAACTAAAACCAAAGACCTTATAAACCTTTTTTTAAAATAAATCCACCCTTCAAAGCTATAGAACCTCCCCCAGCTAACCTAAACATCGACTTAGGGAATGTAGCATCTGGCTCCTTCTATACATATCACCAAGAAAAACATTCAAAAAGGGATTTCCCTCAATGGTTGCATGTTATTAATATAATGGCTAATTGATTCCTAGACGAATGTTATCTAACTGAACAACCCAATAGATCGGAAATAAATGCCATCGATCAAGAAATTCAAGAGCCATCGAAAGAGACAACCATGCTATTATGGGATTCCAACCATCTAATGCCTTTCGATGACATCGTTGAAGTACAAGGACCCCCCACTGAAGTTCTAGCTATACAGACACAAAGTAAAAGTCAATCGATCCAAAGTAACCCCACCAATACTTAGTTATCTATAGGAAAACTAGCGACCAATTACCCCAAAACACTCTTTTCATCCCAAAGAAACGCCATAAACATACACACACAGGAAGCTCCTAAACTAGACTACAATGTGGTAGAAGAATTGAAGAATATGAAGGCTAATGTGTCTGTCATGGACATGTGTAGGATCCCTCAACAAAATGATTTTTTGTTACGGGCCTTAAAATCAATAGATACCCCTATAACAAGCACTGATAAAAGTGGGGTCCCATCTCTCACATATTTAACAAATAATCAAAGTGTGAATTCCTGCTCTTTAGAAAAAAAAGGAAGGCCTTTTGTTCCTCCTTTTGTCTTGACGTTTGAAGTTTTCAACAGAAATTTACATAATTTCCTAGTTGATTAAGGGGCATCTTCAAATGTCATTCCATTGTCAATTTGCAATAAATTGAATGCAACCCCACTCAAAAGTGATAAAAACATTATAAAACTAGATAGGACTCAGGTAGAGGTCATTGGGGAACTGAAAGATGTCATGATCATAATTTCTATGCACAAAAAATTTGTTCAAGTAATTGACATAATTGTGGTAGACATCCCAGAGGCTTATGGAATTCTACTTAGACGAGATTGGTCTGAGAAATTAAACGGATACTTTAGTACTGACTAGGCTCACCTCTAGTTTCCATTAAAAGGACATCCAAATATGATCAAGATCGAAAAATAAAGATACCTCAAACATACCATCACTAATTTAGAAACCCCAAATGAACCCTCATCAACAAAGTTCCCTGTGTTAGGAAACTACTCCTGTGATTCTGATTTTGGTAATTCCCCCCCCCCCCCCCCCCAACATGTCTTACATACCTTTCGAACAAAAAACTGAAATGATTTCTCAAATAGACTTACTAGCGGCCTCAGAAGAGAGCATCCTCTGTCAAGATATTCTGACAAAAGTAGCAGACAAGAAGGTTGAAATTGAAAAAATAACTAGACATGAAGAAGTTAGAAATTCCTCTCCACAAATTTGGATGTTGTACTTTTATGGCTCTAAATCACAAGAAGGGTAGGGAGAAGGATGTATCCTCATTGACCCAAATGGGAAACAAAACTTCTTATCTTGTAGATTAGAATTTGAATGCACTAACAACAATGTTGAATATGAAGCTCTAGTCCAGGGACTAAAGAAAGTCATTGACTTAAACATCAAAGAATTGAAAGTTTTTGGAGACTCTGAAATTATCATTATGCAAGTGAAGAATACCATCCATTGCAATTCACCTCGCTTAATAAATTACCAGCAAGAAGTGCATAGAGTAATAGACAATTTTGAGGCCTTCAACATTACCGTTGTTCCCAGGATGCAAAATACCCTTGTTGATTCTCTAGCCACTGCAACCTCAATATTATCTTCTTTAGAAGACTATGAAGCCTCAAGGATTGTAGTGAAACTACTCTACAAACTGTCGGTACCTAGCCACTGCAGCCTCAATATTATCTCCTTTAGAAGACTATGAAGCCTCAAGGATTGCAGTGAAACTACTCTACAAACTGTCGGTACCTAACAACATTTCTAACTGGAAAGTCTTTGAAGGGGATAAATAGATTGTAGACTTCGTGACTAATCAAGAGAATTTTAAGGATTTTTCCATTGATGATGAGGTATTCTAAGAGCTACTCATAGAAACATATCTCCACCGACCTTGCAGGGGCAAAGACCATGTTGAGGACAAAACCAAGTTCCACACAATACCAAAAGGAGTGGCCAATCTGGAAAACCTTTTTGACTTTATGAAAATGTTTAGGGGACCAAAGAATGCAAAAACATGGAGCTCATTCCCTATATACGAAACTATAAACCTAGGCACCCCCGAGAATCCCAAGAATGTCAACCTAGGAAAGACAGTGTCCAAAGAAGAAAGGAAGGCTTATCTTAAAGTATTTAAATAATATCAATATGTCTTTGCTTGGCCTTACCAAGAATTGAAAACATATGATACTCACATTATCCAACATACGATCATGTTGAAATATGGAATAAAACCCTTCCAACAGAATCTTAGGAAGTACCACCCATCTCTGGAACCTCTAATGTATCAAGAGATGAAGAAATTATTAGATGCCAAGATTATCTTTCAGGTAAGACACTCTGCATATGGGTAGCCAATATGGTGCATGTTAGAAAGAATTCCAGGGAGATCCGTTTATGTGTGGATTTCAAAAACCTTAAAAGAGAATCATAAAAAGATAATTACCCAGTCGCACCCATGGAACAACTCTTACAGACAATATTTGGCTCTGAATTTTTTTCTCTCCTAGACGGTTTCTTGGGATATAACCAGGTCCTGGTTTTAGAAGATGATCGATTAAAAACTACCTTCCGAACCAACTGGGGAATATTTTCTTATAAATGCATGCCCTTCAGGCTGATTAACGTAGGGGAGACCTTCTAGAGGGCCATGGATGTATCTTTTTTGGGATTGATTAACAAGTGTGTGGTAGTCTATTTAGATGATGTAACTGTATACTCAAAAATTAAGGAAGACCACATTCATCATTTGACTCAGATCTTCGAAAGATGTAGGAATTATGGAATATCTTTGAACCCTAAGAAAACCATCTTTGGTGTAGAGGAAGGGAAGATACTAGGTCATATTATATCTCAAGAAGAAATTGGTATCGACCCTAAGCGAATAAAAGCAATATGTCAACTTCCTTTTCCTCGCAATAAAAAGGCCATGCAATCTTTCTTTGGGAAAATCAATTTTGTAAGAAAATTTACTCCCGATTTCGCTGAAACTGTTAAACCTTTGCAAAGAATGATATGCAAGGATGCAGAGTTTAAATGGAATGAAGAGAAGAAAGGTGCTTTCAATAAGATCAAAACTACCATCTCCCAAGTACCAGTGTTATGAAGCCCTGATTTCAGCAAATACTTTTTTCTTTATACCTTTTTTTATGACCAATCCTTGGCTGCAATACTTACCCAAAAGGACGATGAAAATAATGAAGAATCAATATCGTTTATGAGAACCAACCTCCAAGGAGCCGAATTGAACTACCCTTCTATAGACAAACAGGCTTACACATTATATAAAGCAGTCAAACACTTCAGATCCTATATCTTGAAGAATAACACTAAAGTCATAGTACCTCATCCAGTGGTTCGATATTTGTTCACTCAATAGGAGATGGGAGAAAGAAGGGGAAATTGGATGGAAATTGACCAAGAGTTTGATCTCGACATAAATATGCCAAAATAGTCAAAGTTCAAGGATTGTGTAAAATGGTCGGTGAAGCCCAAGATATGATTAACGCAAAAGACCCCGGTTGGGAAAATGAGCTATCATTATGGTGCGGCGAAGCCTTATACGTACCTCCTAGGAAAGAATCCTGGTATGGAAACTTGTCTTATCTCCTTCATCATGGAACTTGTCCGGAAAACCTAAACCCTAGAGAAAGGAGATCCCTCAAGTTAAAATCTGCTATATCGCCTCATAAATTTTTTGTTTTTTCACGTAAACTATGATGGACTACTCCTTAGATGTCTTGAATAGGATGATGCAGAAAAGGTACTGAGAGAACTCCATGACAGTCCAGTGGGTGGACATTTTGCAGGAGAAACCATGGCTCACAAAATATTAAGGGCTGGTTATTATTGGCCTACTCTTTTTTAGGGATGCTCATGCATATGCCAGGAAATGTAAATCTTGTCAAGTAAGCACCGGTAGGGAAAATAGATCAGTCATTCCACTCCAACCAATGACCATATCCAGACCATTCAGACAACGGGGAATAGATTTCATAGGAGAAATTACTCCCAATTCTTCGAAACAGCAAAAATATATCTTGATTGCTACAAATTATTTTATGAGATGGACAGAGGTTATCCCTCTCACGCAAGTTAATGAAAAGGTAGTAATCTAATTTTTAGAACAACAACTGATAACACGGTTTGTGTAACGTAGCTAGAGAGGTAGTGGGGGGGGCCTAGAGGACCCATAGTGATAATAGTGGAGGTCATTGAATGTAAGGTGTACTAGGTCCACTAATGCCCCCTCGAAGAGGCAAGTGAACAGGAGAGGATCCCTTCCATAATAGGATCCATTGTATGGTGTTGCCCTACCCTAAGGGTTTGATAGTAATAGAGAAGAATTTGCATATTGTTCTTGTGTATCTATTGTGGTTCTTTTGTATTAAGCTATTTGGATATTAACAAGTGGTATCAGAGCACTTTCCTTGGCCGGAGTTGTGGGCAAATAATTTTTATTTTTGCAGATTTTTTTTTTTCGGAGTAGAAAAAAGAGGGCCGCGACATTATCAAAGTTTTTAGTATATTTTGGTGCAAAATTTGCAAAAAAAGGGTTGTATATCTGAGTTCCTCTCAGAAGAACACCCAAGTTAAAAAAAAAAATCGTTTGAAACGGAGTCCGGAAGGTAAAGATATTGAGGTTTTAAAATCTGCAATTTTTCAGGGTTTTTTCTGCGGACGACGGCACGATTTATTTTTATTTTTGTAGCATTTGGAGGCCGAATTTGCCCAAATAAATTACAGATCTGAGTTATTCTCACAATTTCACCCAATTTCAAAAAAAAAAATCAGCTGAAACGGAGTCCGGGAAGTGAAGTTATGAGCATTTTAAGTTCAGCAGTTTTTTAGGGTTTTTCCAGAAAAAACCGTGATTTTCTGCCGAAACTTCTTGGGTTTATTTTTTGAGTTTTTCCGTGACGCCTGCAGGACCGAAGAGTTCATAGGGTGCTTAGATGGCTATTTCATCTCAAACCTTGAAAGAAATTCTTGAATCATTCAAAGCCCAATTGGATGACAGATTGGATGCATTTGCACATAGCCTCACAGCCAGCCTCACATATGGCCTCAATGATAGTTTTCATAGTATTCAAGATTCATTGAATGACATGCAGGAGATATTTCTTATGCAGGGCCTCATGAATTAATATAATCAAGAAAGATATGCTTGATATGATTTTGAGGACGATTGTGATGATTGGTATATGGATAGTTGTCATTTCTGGGATGACAACCACTTCCATATTTTATTTGATGACTCTACTCCACCTTCTGTAGAGAACATCAATGTCCCAGATTAGGAGCTAGTTACCAGCGTCCAGTCTACATATTCTACAGTGGTATTATTCCTTCCGGATTCTACTATGACCCTTTTCCACTATGTGGATGGATCTTCTTATTTGGATCCACATGATAGGTGTTAGTCTTTGGAGCATCATTTGGAGTTGGTTATTGGGTTCCAAAATATTCTACGGGGAGTTCACATGAGCACTTGGACATGGAACCCAGGCTTACAATGGTGGTTGGACTACTTCAACATGGTGGATTTCCTTTCTACAGGGGACTTTGGTTCTTCAGTCTTCTTCAGCATTATGGTCCACAATTATCCATGGGACCCTGGTATATGGTTGTACATCAAGCGTT
>ML786243.1:273109-285555 GCA_009831015.1 Picea engelmannii | reverse complement strand
TTCAAGCAATGTAATGAGACATGAAGAGAAGTATTTTATTTGGAGTGGTAGCTCAATAGGAGGATGCCCCCTCGAAGAGGCAAGTGAACAGGAGAGGATCCCTTCCATAATAGGATCCATTGTATGGTGTTGCCCTACCTCAAAGGTTTGGTAATAACAAAGTGTGGTTTCTTCTATATTTCTTTGTGGATCTATTGTGTATTCAGTATTTGTGGTGATTATATTTGTAGATCTATTCTGGTTCTTAACAGTTTGGATTTCCCTCCGTTCTCGTTTTTTACAATGCTCCCTACTTTTCTTCCACGCTCTTGACAAAATTTGACCTTGATAAGGGGATCATAATAAGATATTTTTCTAAATACCATCTGCAAGGGAATGAGGTAGGAGAGTCAACTAATAAAAACCTAGTGAGGATTTAAAAAAAAAATTGTTGAGAATCATAGGAATTGGCATAATTTGCTTCATAATTCTTTATGGGTCGATAGAGTAACACCTAAAGAAGCAATAGGAAACTCTATGTACTTACTAGTATATGGACAAGAAGCCATTCTCCCCAACGGATCGTATCTTCCATCTTTACAAATTTCCTAGGAATCAAGAGGTAATCCCTCAACTGCTCTGCAACAAAGGATTTATACCCTTCTCATGCTAGACAAATAAAGAGAAAAGGATAAATTTAAGTTCACTGCTCATCGACAGATAGTTAAAAGATGTTTCGACAAATATAAGGCCACAGAAAAAAAATAAAAATAAAATGAAGTAGGAGACCTAGTCTTGAAGTGGGATAAAGCAAACGAGTCCAAAGGAAAACACTCAAAGTTCCAAAAGCTATGGCTCGGACCTTTCCAGGTGGCCGATAAGATCAGGGAAGGCACATAGCAGTTGTAGAATCTGAGAGGGGAATCCAACACCCTTTCGGTGAATGGCTAGGCCTTAAAAGAATACTTCTCTTAAATCTATAAAATAATAATAATAATAATAATAATAATAAAACTATATTTTATGTCTTTTGATACTTTGTTTCTTTTTTAGCATACGTGTTGATCAGGCTAAGTGTGTTGGTTTAGGGAATACCGTTTTCAAACTCATTTTATTTCTTTCTTTTGCTTGATTATTTTCTTTTAATTAAGTTGTGTTTTGTAAAGCAATGGTTGACTTTAATAAATACAGTGAAGTAGGCTCTGCTCCTGACCTTCACTTTCATGCAAAATAAGAGAAGCTGGGAAAATACAATTTTTTCAAAATCATATTTGTCTTTGTAAGCATATTACCTGGGGAAGCAATGAAATATCTTTCTCGTGGCCTGGTTGTTATCACATATAATTGTAGGGTTAAAGAATCATGACAGATAAGATCTTATTGTTTTCAGAGATTGTATTTTAAACAAATTCTCAAGGATTGTGTCATAAAGTTTCTAACAACTTCCTCTAGTGTGCAAATTGTGTTTAAGCCAGGCACTGCGAACTGGCTAAAGGAGAGTGTTGGAGGTTGAATGGTTTGCAGACACGTGTGTTAAAATCCCCAATTATCTACATCAAGCTCAAGTCTACTGGATACTTAATTAGGGTTATCATGCTATTTGAAGATTGAAAGGAGATCCTTTTACTGATATATTTGTTGGCCTTGTGAATTGTGTTGTGAACCCTCTGCTCTAGGACTATTGAAACTTTCACCTTTTGCATCCTTTCAAATTCATCCTTAAACGAATGAATTCTTACCCCTATCCATTTACAATGTGTGGTTGATCATTTGCTGAGGTAGGCTTAAAGTTGCAAATGTTGTTAATGATGTTAACCTATTTTTATGCATTTTACAACATTGTTTGGGTGATGGCTATGAGTTGTAAGCCATGAGTATCAATTTTGGTGCTTTCCTCTAAGTCATATATCAATATAATGAAGTTTACAACACTCTTGGGACACTTGCTAGATTTTTGAAATGATAAAACATTGTAAAAATTGAAACGGGCTACTACAAGAAATTTCACAGCATTGGCGCTATGAATGGTATTTTTGAATGTTTTTAAGAAATTAACACACAACAGAGGATGTTTTTTCTCATAACTTTTGAATTCCTATCTGGGTTCCTCTGAAATGTTTTGTGGAGGAAGAACATGATTTTTTTGACTTGCTGACAAAAAATAACCCGACCCAGTTTAACATTTGAGAGAAACAACTAAAACACCAGTGCGCTACGAAATGTGTTGCAAACTCTCTGTTTTGCATAGCTGACTGGATATTCACCTTGTTGGGAGGTTGCCACCTATCAAGGAGGGTTCGAATGAATTCTCATAGATCAGCTATATTCTAAGGGACACCTGCACCTAAGTTTTATCTCCATTAAATACCTCATGCAGTGAGTTGGAAACAATTTATTAATGACTTCCAACAGTTTCCTGAAAATTAGCAGTTTGTTGGATTTTTGTCTCTTTGACTGTTGCTACCTATCTTCAAGGCCTATAATCCAATGAAAGAGATGGGATTCAACTTCCTAAGGATATTTTGATACTATTTTCTATTTAATGAAGGAGGGAGCTCTTGGCAAAGGGTTGTATTCATGATCCAAGAGACGCTAGAGAGAGTAGGAGGAGGCAGTTTTCCTATGTGTGTTCATTTGTAATCCTAAGGGAATTTTTATCATGTACATATTCCTGACATTGAAGATTCATGAGATTTGTTATATCATATTGTGTTATCTTTTTTATTCATCTTCATTTCTATGTTTCTTGAATGAATTGTAGCTTTTGAGGATCAATGGTTGTATTTGATTTATAGATTCTTGAGCAACAAATGGTTTGTTGTGATTGCTTATAACTCATTGTGTTTATTAAAGTAGATTTCTATTTTGTTTTGCAGAGAGGATCTTTTTTTAATGGATGATATACTTTATGTTAACTTATCCTTTCTTCCATATTCCATCTTATAATCCATTTTTTTGATATGCTTTTCAATTGCCTTCTAACTTCAGGGTGTTTGTGTGACTCCATTGCCCAATGGTGTAGCCTACTGATCTGCAGTTTGTTTCCCTCTCCCTTTCTTTCTCAATGTTGTTGATCCACCTATTCAAACCAAAAATTATCTTTTACATTTTGATGGGTACCGAGCTTTCAATTTAGCAGTCAAAGTGTAACTTTCAGTGCTAACACTGGTAACACTAAATATAAAGATGGCTATTTGGAAAGAATTACATGTACCTATGGACAGAGCTGGGAAAAATATCCACCTTAACACTTTCACCTTGTCCAAAAAAAAAAATATCCTCCTCTATGAATAACTCTCGGTATTTATTATATAAAAAGATGGTCCATAAAAAGAGTGTAACGTATGAGAGGGTATGCAGATAAATCTGTCGGAGCTATGGATGCTCATTGACAACAGAGCAAGGTCTGTGATGCTGGGGTGATTCCGTTGGGGCTATGGATGCTCGTTGGAAGTGGAGAAACACCATAAGAAATTAATGATAGCTAAATGTCCTCACCCCAATGGATTCCCTACTCGACTCTTGTCTAGAAAGGACATGGATTGAGGTTAAAAGGAAAGGGGCTAGAAAAGATAAACCCCACAGGAAGATCCAGATTCGCAAACCCGAGAACTTGTGTACACATTGATAGAAAAGGTTCTGTTGAAAAGGAATAGAATAAAGCCAGAGGGTTTCTCAACCAATTTTCATAGGCTAAGAACGATGGAAGGAGAAGAGATTATGTTTTCACCCAGAGAATCGCCATTTGTTCAGCACTAAACACACCCTAAAAAACTTTTGCAAAATTTATTTCGTTTTGGGTACCACTTATCATTTTTGAATCAGGGTCAGTGTTGTGGGATGGATTGATTTATATGATGTTATTGAGTCTTATTATCGATTATTCTTGATTGGTTTGAAGTTATTGAAGGATTGAGTTTTTTTTTTTTTTGTAACATTGGTATGAAGGGCCTAAAATGTACACGGTTTAAACTTTTTTAACAATCAACAAATTCTGGTCTATAGTACAGTTCTTTAACATCACCGATACGTTTTCAGCATCGACAAGTTTCAATATATAATTCAAAAATACTGACAACTATAACAAATCATCGATCGCCGATACATTTTCGGCATCAGCGAAATCCGAGGGACTAAACTGTGAAACATTAACCATCACAAATCGTCGATCGTCGATTGCAGATTTATCGTCGGCATCGACATGATAGGACGTTGTAGTCAAGGATGTATGTCTAAATAAAATAACTGATGCCAAAAAAACATTTCTCACGTAGAGGTCAAAATCAACAACCACGTGTCTTTTCCGCGTAAATAGTCCATATGACTCAGTCTTTTCCCTGCGTCATCTTTTGAGGTTACTCGTGTCATATTCATACTTCCATGTCATCATTTCATGTCAATGTTGTACAATGGTTTTGAGTCGGCGTCGAAAGTTTTTTGTAACGTCCCTTGACCACCCATGCTGAGACATGCTACATGAGAGAATGCTTTTGTTCTCTTAGCAGAACATATTGTAACATACCTAGCATCTAACTGAGTTATGCCACATAAATTTTTCGAACTACATGCAATTAAAATATATACACACAGAACTCTTGCAGAAATATAAATATAAAAAATGTAAACAAACAAATACATCTGTAAATGCACAAATTCACACTGAAATAACAATAAACATAGACATTCAACATATACAGGAACTACCCATAAACATATAGATAGTTATAATCACGCATAGCATAAACCCATAAAAATAAACATGTAAATAACAATGCAACATGTAAATTTATCACATAGCTGACGCTTATATTGGTGAGAATGTCACCAACTACATGCAGACCTTCCACAAACCTACCAACCTTAGACCATACTGCTCATCACTCCCAGCAGTGGGTCACCCCCGAGCTGGGACTAAACTCCACCCGGGTAAACGGATTCCTAACTAGGCTAATGTCTCAAAGGCAACAAGAAATACTCCATCACAGGAGCCTATTCAAACTAACAACCTACAATCCCTCATTCCCCACATGCCTGTCCCACCCCAGGAAGTGTGCCCCTTCTCTTCTCAACAGTCCTTCGGTTGCCCCACTTCCTTTCCGAGCTTCAGCAACAGGCCAGATAGGAAGTCTCAGAGCCCTGTAGCTATAGTTTAGCACCTTCAGGAAATCAATTCCCAACAATTCTCTCACCCGAAGAGAAATTTATCACGGCCCTGACAACCTGCCTCTTCAATATCCCATGAGCCTGACAACCTGCTTCTTTAGTCTAGCTCCCCAGATAACCATCTACATAAACAGGTGTGGCTATGGATACAGTTCAGGGACAATGATATGAAGGTATGGAGGATAACTCAATGGTTGTGTGAATGATCCTGGAATAGTGGATCCATGATGGAAAGAGTGATCGAAAATGAACTAAGTCCCCACAATATGTATGCATGTCCCCAACTTGACACTTGTCATGTTGGGAGCTACTTTGGCCCACTTGTCCCCATGCTTAGAACTTAGGATAAAATAATTATCCATACTTTATATTTAGGAAATATTTATATAATATTCCTTTTTGGCTTAAGATCCCTAGCTTAGCCCTTTTCCTTAACTTTTACCCCCTTTCTTTCCCTAAATAATGGAGTTTAGCCCCCCATCTCTTTTATCGTGGCCGGTCTACACACAACGATGTATTTTATATAAATGATGAGACATGTACAAAATAGGTGCACTGGCCTTCAACATCTAGGATCTCCGACCTAATCAAAACATAAGCATCCTATATTATAATAACTGGCTCACCAGCCTATAAAACATAGCATATACACAAAGGCTCCCTAGCCTCAAAATCGTGCACACTTAAGTTACTACGTGCGATATTCTTGAATGTGCACACTGCATCATTTTACTGTGCAATACATGCGCACACTATGCCATGAAAGGTGCATACAAAATGATATCAATCATATCACCAACTTAAGTACACTTACATTTACATTTACCATTGGGTTTTTCCTAGGGATATTATAATCCCCTCCCCTTATTTATGCATTGTCCTCAGTGCATCATGTACACATATACAAAAAAAATTCAAACATCCTAAAAACGATGCAGGTATTCTGCCCACATTGCATCCTCATGCTCCCAAATAGCGTCCTCAGGACCGTACAAGGTCCATTGGACCTTTACAATCCCTATGGATCGATTCCGGAGCTATTTGATTTTCAGGTCCCAAATGCGTACCAGATGCACTTGAAAAGCACATTCTTGTTCCACCTGAATCACATTTCAATCAATAACATGATTAGCATAAGGTATATATTTCTTGAGCAATGATACATGGAATACATTATGAACAGACATAGATGCAGGCAATACAATCATATAATCCATTGGACCAATCCTCTCTAGGATTTCAAATGGCCCACAATAGTGAGCTGCCAATTTTGAACAATTTCCCAACTTCAAGGAACTTTTGTTGGCTTTACTTTCAAGAATACATGGTCCCCAAGTTTAAATTCCCTATGAGTTCTGCCCTTATCAACATAACTTTTCTTCCTGTCTTGTGCAACCTTTAATTTTTATTTTTTTTTCAACATTTTCTCCTCCATTTCCCTGAGTAAATATGTCCCAACCACTGCTCTATCTACTGGGTTATCCCAGCTTACCGGTGTGTTGCGCTTTCTTCCATAAAGTGCCTCAAATGGGCTCATCTTTAGAGATGCTTGGTACCCATTGTTATAAGCAACTCTACCAAGTGTAGGTAGTCTTTCCATTTTGATGGTTTATCCATCACATACATCCTCAACATATCCTCAATCACTTGATTCACCCTCTATGTTTGTCCATCTAATTATGGATGATAAGTTGTACTAAAATTCAAATTTGTTCCAAATCCATTAAATAACCCCTTCCAAAATTTTGAGGTAAAATTTGGATCTCTGTCAAACAAAATTATCTTGGGCATGCCATGTAATCGAGCAATTTATCTTATATAAAAATCAACAATGTTGGTTGTCTTGTGAGTGAGCTTAACGAGAATAAAATGGGCAGCTTTAGTAAGCATATCCACCACTACCATGATAGAATCATGTTGCTTGTTTGTTCTGGGAAGTTTGGTGATGAAATCCATGGTTACAAATTCCCACTTCCACTCAGGAATGGGTAATGGCTATAGAAAAATTATTGGGTGTCTATGCTTAGCCTCTACCTTTTGACATTCCAAACATTTAGCAATAAAATCAACAACTTCTTTCTTCATGCTTGGCCAATAATATTGGCTTTTGACAGGGACAATAGTTTTTTGATATCATGGGTGCCCAACATAAGGTACATTATTCATTTCTCCCAATATAATATTTTTCAATTCATGAGAATTTGGTACATAAATTATTCCCCTGTACATGAGAATTTCATCATTATCTAGCTTGTATTCTTCAATTTTCTGTTGTAAATTACCTTGCTGTAATTTTGCCACTAATTCCTTGTAATGCAAATCTAAATTTGCAGCCTGTAAAATTATGTGTTTCAAATATGATTGGTACATGCTAATGGTTGTAGCATGCAATTCATGCACTCTTATGCTGAGTGCATCAACCACTTTGTTCTCTTTCCCCTTTATATGCTTTATATCAAATTCATATTCGCTTAGAAATTCTAACTATCTCTTTTGCCTAGCATTTAGATTTGACTGGTAAAATAAATATTTCAGACCATTATGGTTTGTCCTCAGCTCAAACCTTTTCCCCATGAGGTAGTGTCTCCATTTCCTCAAGGCATGCACTATGGCTTCCAACTCCAAATCATGAGTGGCATAATGTATTTCATGCTCCTTCAACTTCCTTGATTCATAACATATAACAAACCCATTTTGACTGAGGACTCCTCCAATTCCTTAATTACATGCATCTGTGCATACAATGAAGTCTTCATTTGGGTCTGCGATTCTTAGTATTGGAGCACTTGCTAATAATTGTTTCAAGTGTTGGAAACTCTTTTCACAATCCAATGTCCACTGAAACTTCACACCCTTTCTTTGCAAGGAAGTGATTGGGTGTGAAATCTTTGAAAATCTTTCAATAAATATCTTGTAGTAGCCTGCAAGGCCCATGAATGATCTGACCTCTATCACATTATTTGGTGCTGACCATTCTCTAATGGCTTCTATCTTCTCAGGATCCACTACTATCCCATCCTTTGAAATGATATGTCCCAAATAATGAATTTGTTTTTGTTAAAATGAACACTTGTTCAATTTGGCATACAATTGATGCTCCCTTAATACTTGTAACACCATCCTCCAATGATTCTCATGCTCTTCTTTAGATGTGGAATATACAAGGATGTCATCCAAAAAGACAGTGACAAACTTGTCTAAATATTCTCGGAAAACACCATTCATTAAGCACATGAAAACAACTGGTGCATTTGACAACCCAAATGGCACCATTGTGAACTCATAATGACCATACCTTGTCCTGAAGGCGGTCTTGTTGATATCTTCCTCCTTAATCCTTACCTGATGGTATCCTGGCCTGAGATCTATCTTTGAAAATATCCTTACATCCTTCAATTGATCGAAGAGATCATCAATCCTTGGCAGAGGATATTTGTTCTTTACAGTCACTTTATTCAACTATGTGAAATCAATGCACAATATTAATGTCCCATCTTTCTTCTTCATGAACAAGACTGGGGCACCCCAAGGTGACACACTTGGGCATTTATACCCCTTCTTCAAAAGTTCTTCAAGCTGCATTTGCAACTCTTTCATCTCTGGTGTACTCATTTTATAAGGAGTCTTTGACACTAGAGCTGCTCCAGGAACTAAATTTATAGAGAAATCAACATTTCTCTTTGGGGGTAGTCCTGGTACCTCCTTGAACACATCTTCAAAATATTCCAAGACTGCATGATCTTCCAAATTTGGCACCTTATCTTTAGGTGTCTCTTCCATATGTGCTGCAAATATTTAACACCCTTTTCTGTAACATTTCTTCAACTGCAATGCTGAAATTTCTCTTATGGTTAATGCCCTGGGAATTCCTTGCACTTTCCTTAGGTTTCCTTCCTCATCCAAGAAAGTAAATGTATTTTTATGACAGTCTAGGATAGCATGATGTTGGTCCAACCAATCCATCCCACTTAGACAGTCATAAGAACCTAAATACAATATGTTCAAATTTGCTCCGGTGTTCAGTCCATTCATGTCCATAAGACATGACTTAACGATCTCATTAACTTTTCTTTTGGCTCCTATAGCTAGCTGCACCAACCAAGATTTTAAATGCTTGCTTCTTGGCAAATTAAAACTTTCCACCATCTTAGGATCTATATAAATATGACTAGCTCCTGAATCAATTAAAATATCAATAGTTTGGTTGTTGATCATACCTTCCACCTCAATCATATGTGCCTGATACTCTGCTTGCTTGTTATCCAGGGTTGCATTGATCCTTGGTACATGTCTGCCCATGTACTCCATTATTTCAACTTGCAGTACATTGTGGACAATCCTCACTTTTTCACCTTTGTGAGGACAATCTTTGAACATATGATCTCCTTTACAACCCCAACATTGAATAGGTGGCTGCCTTGGCCTTTGACCCCCTGTCTCATTCATTCTAGGTTCTCTAGGAGTTTGTTGTCCTTGAGGATTATTTCTGAAGAATGGTGGCTTAGATCCCTTCTTCCTCTGATCCATCTTGAATTTCTTTTTGTCTTCCCAAGATTTTTGGAAAGTTGGCCTTGCTTTCTATTGATCATAGAGGCATTTAGATTGCCTTATGGTCTCCTCCAATGTATTGGGATCATCATATTGTATTTTGTCACTGATAAATGAGGGCAATCCACTCAAATACCTTTGAATCTTCACTGTCTCATCCTTGATGAAAGATACATACTTCAGCAGTTCTAAAAACCTTCTCTCATATTCATATATTGTCATACTCCCAAGCTTGAGTTCAAAGAACTCCTTCATTTTCTTGTCATAGTATCTCTTATTCAATTATTTCTTCTCAAAATACTTCTTGAAGTCCCTCCAAGAAACACTTTTCTCTTTAATGTTCTTAACCTACACAAGTTGATCCCACCACATGGATGATTTTCCCTTGAGTTGATAGATGGAAATTCTACCTTCTGAATGAGAAGAATAATTATGCAATTGAAAATACTTTCTCATGCCCAACAACCATGTCTCTGCATCTTCATCCTTATTTTGCTCACCATCAAATGTAAGAGGTTTGATTTTGTTCATTTCTCCTCGTAGCTCATCCACCCTAGACCCTTTATGCTTCCTGGTAGGGGATGGACTTGAGATGTTGTGTGATCTCTTATTTAAATGCCTCGGGGAGTGGTGGTGATGTCTTCTAACACTCATTGCTCTTATTGTCTCATCAAGAGACCTATGACTTCCTGATTTGCTTGAGCCAGTCTCCTTATCCAATTTCTTTTCTATTATGTTCAAGCTCTCCAATAACTTCATGTTGAAGTCATCCTGCTTCTCCTTGCCTCTCATAAGCCTTTCATTATCAACTTTATGGCTTTGCACATCCTTCTAAATTTTTTTAATGGTCTCTACCATATTCATGTTTTCATCTCTTCCTTCTCCATGTCCATTGGAGTTTGTTTCTTGAATGCCCAAATGGACATCCATTCCTATGATTTCATCTTACTGGTTGTAGTTCCCTTGTTCCTCTTCCATTCCTATGGACTCTGTGCTAATCCTAATATGATCTAGTTGTTGTTAATTCTTCAAAATGTGCATCCAACTAAACTTTGTTAGGCTAACGGTTTCAACAATTTCATGAAAAATATGAACCATTTTGGTTCAATATTATATCAGAATTATTTCTTCTGATTTCTCAGAAAATTGAATGCACAGATCAATTTTATGGGTGGATATTTAGATTCCATTGTTCAATACCTTTCCAATGCCTTCTCCCATGCTCAATTCTAAGTCTTGAGCAGAAAGTTATGGCTATTTAAATTTTGCCCATTAATTTTTCTGTTCACACTTCAATTTGGCGCAACTCTGCATTGTAATTATGCATTTTTGCACCTACTCCATTGGAGTTTTTGTAGGATTTCAATTGATTTTCTTCATGTACATATTATGGACACTCTGTCCAATTTTCACCTTTTTCTGGGTTCTTGGTTGCTAGTTACAGCCTGCTGAAGTTCTAGGCCAATTTGTGTTTTTGGTTTGGAATGCTACAGGTACCTTATTTTCCATATTAAACACCTTTATCGTACCCAAAAATTTAATTGAGCTCTGGGACTGTTTATTATGGTTCAATAGATTTCCATTGATTACCACTATGCCTCAATCTGATTCTGGAGCAGAAAGTTATGGCTCTTTGAAGTTAAATGGGTCTTAAAATTTACCCTCCACTATTTATGCTGCAACTTTCTCATAAAGGCTCCGTTTGACGAACGATTTACACCATTAGAAATCTCTCTTCGAGATCTCTTATTTGAGATGAAGAGACATAGTGTTCCTTGGCACACTTTGTTCTCGCGGTTTTTGAGTAGCTAAAAATGTTGTTAAGGCCCTCAAAAACGCGTTGCAAAAAGATGATGTTTGAACAATATAAAATGTCATGGAAATTCACTGGTTTTCCATTGTTGTTCACTTTCCAAACCACTCATCGCGCACAAATTTCAACTTGTACACCCATATTTACCATGCACAACAACACCACAAGGTAAATCATGCTCCACACACTTATAACCACTGTGCATTACATATTTGTCGCGCCAATAATTTGCGTGCACTACTTTTGTGTCGTGCGCCAATATCCACCACGCAAAATTTTGGTTCTTGCACTATAACCTGTTGCGCATAGTTTTTGTATCGCGCACTGATATTCCACGTGAATTTCACTCTACGCGCTGTACCATGCCAAATTTTAGTACGCCCCCACCGCACACCATACTTAACTATCACGCGACAACATATACCCACATTGCATGCGCACCAACCAAACTCCTCTGTGCTTTGCCAATATTGCGCACACGACGTACACCATTATTATGTGTTTGCACATCACACGCACCTTATTATGTGTATGCACGTCGTGCAATGCTAAATTTAGTGCGTGCACCCACACACCAACATTTTTCTGTGCAGCGCTAAAATTTAGCGCATCCACCAACATACCAACCTTTTTCCGCACGACGCTAAAATATAGCGCGTTCACCAACATACCAACCTTTTCCCACACGACACTAAAATTTAGTGTGCGCACCAACATACCAACCATTTTCCGCGCGGCGCTAAAATTTAGCACGTGCACCAACATACCAACCTTTTCACTCTGCATCATGCATTTTAGTGTGCCCACTGTTGGTCACTATAATTGCTTAATTAATTTCAAACAACCAAGTGAAACATAAATTATCAACCCAGGGAAGTCTTTTGTTTCAAAGATAGCTGCGCACTATATATGCTCAATTCCAAAAGCACTTAGTGTTGTAGTA
>ML786243.1:228908-273059 GCA_009831015.1 Picea engelmannii | reverse complement strand
TCAGTAACCCATTTTATATTGTTTTCGTCGGTGCTAGTAGTATTCGCTCCGCAACTGATACTAAGAAATCCTGCACATCGCCAGAAAATAATAAATAAAACAACATATTGTGTACAAAATAAGAAAAATAAATGATTGATGGGCGCTATAACACAAGATATCAAATGACGATTCTGGAACACTATGTAATAGCACACCGATGAGCCGTTTCTTGAACGGAGAATGTTCTATCATATACCTGCTGGCTGAGCAGTAATAACAGCGAATAAACCAAAAAACACTGCCACTCGCGGTATCCAATAGCTCCATTTGCCATAACAGATTTTGGTCATGGTTCCCCAAATTTGTTAAAAGTGCTCCAAAGTTCTAGGAATAAATTGGATGCTGCTTATCTCATTAGAAGTTGGAAACTGTTATTTACATATCCTTTATTGCTCAGCCTTCATTCTCTTCCTGGTCTTTTCTGTGATATGTTTGTTGAGTGCATGTAAATGAACAATAAAATGGAATATCTTCTCCTCTCTTCTCTATTAGTTGTCTCTTGAATGTGTATATGTACTATAAAATCCAATACGTCAGAAAGAGGATCTTAGAAATAGTTTCTTACAACTATTCTTATTCCAAGTGCTCCTTCCTCCATGAGATTTTTTTTATTGAGCGTGTATATGGACAATAAAATCGAATACATCAAAATGGCATCTTACAAATGATCTTGACAACTCTTCCTATCCCTACTTTAATTTCCGTTTTTACTATTTTTCATATTTTAATTTCCATTTTAATAAAACTTTAATAAAATATTATGACGTAATGGCAAGCGTCACTCCCTCAAGATATGGTCAATTTTTCAAAATTTTAATATTTTCATTATGTCATGATTTTAATAAGTTCTATAAAATATTAAAAAGTCAATCATTTCATATCACGATTTTGGCGGGCTCATTATCTCTCCTTTAAGGTCCCTTTAAACTTATTTTCATATAATTATTTTTGAGAACTTAGTTTTCGATAATGTAATGTTTTTCATAAAATTTAATCAAATATTTATAAGAATGCTTGCTTCCAAATGGTGAGGTCTTTCTAAACATTTTTTGGATTAACTTTCTCAAAATTTATTTTTTATTATCATCGTTTCTCTTTCAAGGTCTTATTATTTACAAGAGAGTTGACATTTTAATATATATTTTTATAAGTGGATACTTTTCGAAGTTTTATTTCACAATCAACGACTTTATCATATGAATTCGTGGGGAATGATTGAGGTCGTTATGAAAAAATCGAATTGTTAACTTTAAAATTTTAAGGGATTTGGTCTTTCATTATTATAGTATAGTTGATGAAAGTGATTAAATTAAATTTTAATTAACATATTTTTTAATATTTAAATTTTGATTATTATTATGATAATGAAATTATTTTTTTTAATGGTATTGATTATTTCAATGATATGAAATAAAACTAAGATGTAATAAGGATGGATATTTTTTTTAAGATGCATAATAAAAATGAATATAGGGATGTATGTTTATTGGTTCATGATGTAAGAATACATAGCCAGGTTTATCATACGGTGTATACTATATCGTATTATCAATCTTAACAACAAGAAGCAAGGACTTTACTGCCCAATTCTAGTGCCTACAAGGTCATGGGAAAGTTGGACTTTGTTTTGTATGGGATTTATTGTTTCATTCTAGAGCCTATCCATGGACTTTGTTGGGGCTTTGTTGAGAATAAGAAGAAGACATGGTTACTTACATGTGGTAATCGATAGGTTTAGAAAGACATGTGTCCTAAAACCCTAGAAGAAGACTAAGAAAGGACAAGAAGCAACAAGTTCATTCTTTGAAAGGGTTTTGATGCACTTTGGGATACCAAGGATCATCATCTCTAATGAGATACTATATTTCTCAATACATTTTGGACTTCAATATGTGATAAGTTGGATACTAACTAGAAGAGATCCAAAACCTTCCACCCTCAAGTTGATGGGTAGACAGAGGTGGTGAATATGATTTTGGTTCAGCTTTTGAGGGGATACAATTAGAAGCATTCAAGGAACTAGGATGAAAAATTGATTTACATACAAAATTCCTATAACAAGGATGTCCACACTTCCAATTGTAAGTCCCCTTTTGAATTTTATTTTTGGGTATTTGCCAATATCACGATACGATATTACATGTGGACAAATTGAAGCAAAAAATGTCCACCTCAAGCGATGCATTGAAGGTAGAGAATTTTATAGATAATATTAGGAAGATGCACCTACAGGTTCATGAGAAATTGAAGAAATATATGGAGAAATATGAGGCCAAGCATGATCATTATAGTGTAAAAAAAAACTCAATGTAGGAAACTAAGTCTAGTTGTACCTAAATAAGGAAATGTTATAAGGTCCAGGAAAGAAAATAAAGGCCCTGAGATAAATACATTTTGAAGTATTGGAGAAGGTAGGAAACAATGCTTTCACGCTTAGTTTGGTCCTCCTTGTATGTGCATTTACTCAATAGTGAACAAAGAGAACCTTAAACTCCACAAATCATCTATGCTTGATGAGGATGAAGAGGGCCAAGTATTAGGCCTCCATATAATATTTGGCACCATATGCATAGGCAGAAGAATTACCAAAATATATGATTCTATAGAAGAAGATTATAACAACCATCAAGGGTCAACAAGAACTTTATTTTTATTATGAGAGTGTTTCTAATATATTTTTAATAAACAATTAAAAGTCAATCGTTACATATCATGAATTTTAATATATTGGAATGCTTCCCAATGCTGTATTTTAATATGATTCATTCAAAGTCTTCCCAACTTTTATATGGTTAACTCATTAAAAAAAAAAAAAAAATGGTATTTTGATAATTATATGTATTCCTCAGGCAGACCTTTCCAATCTACTATTGTGCTCCTAAAATGGAGATCGTATGCAAAAGTGACGACCTCGAGAAGTTGATGTACTAACTTACCCAAGCAAGGCCCACATGAATTTTGGCGCTTCATCTCCTACAGTTAGGTTTTTTGATGTCTAGGGTTTTTGACATTCCTGTTTATTGTAAAAAGGCCTTGAGAGCCTCATTATAATCATCGTCTTGCGAATGAGCGTGACCATCACATCTCTTCTCAGAGATAAGACGCCACCATTCTAGCAATCTTGTTTTCCGCTGCATTTTACAGTTTCAGATTAGTTCCTTATTGAATAGAAACCAGTTTACTGTATATTTGTTATTCTGTGTTAAGCATCTTTTGATAATAATCTGTATTCATTTCATTCTGCTCATAAAATATGGATCAATGGTATCAAAGCGGGTTTCTCCTTGGCATTCTTAATGCATGTCCCCAACGAGGTCAGGGTACAAAGAATTGGGTCTCGAGCTTGTTTCTCTTGAGGACAAAATCTCTCGCACGCCCAAGTGACCTCTCATGGAGGGAGAAAAGAAAGATGATGGGACAAGAGATCTCTTCAAAATGTTGCTCAAGTAAGCCCTCATGCAACAGAGGAATGAGATGATGGATAGTTTTGTGCAAATCCTTTGGTGGCTACCAACATGCAACACATCTTCCTTAAATGGAGGCATCTCCCCCTTCAAGGTACAAATCAACTTCGATATTCCTATATTTGAAGGTCAGATAGACGCAGATTGAATATGATAGAAGGGTATTTCTCTGTATATAACTTCTCGAATAGAGAAAAGATTACTTTTGCGCTCCTCAAAGTCCTTCCCCATGTCAAAGATTGTTGGGAAACTTTCTGTGAGCAGAAGGAAATAGAGGAACCCTCATTATTTATAGTTACGGTCACCTAGGAATCCTTCAAGGATGTTATTAAGGAACAATAATCCCTTGTTGGGAGTTATGACGACCTATACACAAAATGGACCACACTGCAGCAGGAAAGAGACCAAGCAATACTTGAGTTCACAAATATCTTCCATACCTTGTGCACCGAGTTAGTTATCAAGGATTCTGAGTGACATCGGATGCTCAAGTATCACGACGTTCTGCATAGATACATCTAGGCCAAAATGGAGTTTATGGGCATCTCATCCTTGAGCATGACCTGCCGATATGGCATCAAAATCAAGTAGAAACTCAAACAAAATACGCGACAATTTGGGCTTGGGAACCCCTCACAACAAAAGCCAAGAAAGGGTGGCCCCAACCTGCATAGCAAAGGACAGAGAAAAGATAGACTGCCTCAGGAAAACCAATCAAGGCCGTAAGCAAAGAAGGACACCAGAAAGACAAAGAAAGATACCGGGAAGTGGTGCGACTTCCATAAGAGCCTCTGGCATAACACTGTTGATTTCTTCTCAAAGAAGTCGTTGGTGGATGAGGTGAAAGCCTTTGAATCAGATGCAGGTTTTGAATCTGAGTCATAATTAGAAAAGGGGAGACTGATCATTGATGCAAAACCCAGTGCTATTGTTGCTACCACCAAGCTCCAACCCGGTGAACCAGACGAGCAAGAGGAAGGCGAGCGCCTTTTTCATTCACATATGTGGGTGAAGGGTACCTTTCTACACTTCATCGTTGAGAGTGGTAACTAGAAGAACCTCATCTCAGCAGAGGTTGTCAAGCGACTCGCCCTGCCGACAATGTCGCACCCGTAGCCATACATCATCAGATGGCTCCACCAAGGAAGCGAAATCTGCGTCAGCCAACAATGTCGCCTGTCATATGGCATCAAGTCATTCAAAGAAGATGTATTGTTGGATGCTTCCCTTCTCGAAGTTCGTAATTTTCTTTTGGGCCAACCATATTTATGGAAACGCCATGTTGTATATGAGTCTAGACCTCACAGTGTTATTATTACTTTGAACAATAAATTGTATAGGATATCCAAGGCATTCCCACCTAGTTCTATTTCCTTGATATCTGCCAAGCAATGCAGGAAGGTCATCTCTCAAGCGGGGAAGTTTTTCTTCTTCATGATTCGCTCTCAGAATGAGAGAAAGATCGCAACCACATCCAGGGTCTCCGCGACCGATCTCTCCACATAGCAGAAGCAAGTGGATAAGGTCATGGAAGAATACTCAGATATATTCTCCTCATCGACTGGGGTACCTCTGCACTGTCAGGTCAAGTGCCCCATCGATCTGACCCCCGGTGCATTGCTTCCCAATGGGCCAATCTACCACCGCTCTTTGTTATAGAATGAGGAGATCAAGCGATAGATCCAAGAACTGCTCCATAAGGGGCACATCCATCCCAACTCATCACCGTGCAGGAGCTTGATCGTGCTGGTATAGAAGAAAGATGGAACCTGGAGACTCTCCATTGATTACCGGGCCCTGAATAAAATCACAGTCATAAACCGATACCCGATTCCCCGAATCGACGACCTCCTTGATCATCTCAAGGGGGACAAATACTTCAATAAGATTGATCTGAAGCCTGGCTACCACAAGGTCCCAATAGAAAAGACAGATGTATGGAAGACCGCCTTCAAGTCAAAGGAAGGCCTTTTTGAATGGTTGGTCATGCCCTTTGATTTGACAAATGCTCCAACCACTTTCATGAGGATGATGGACAATATCCTGTGACCATTCACCAATAATTTTGTAGTGGTGTATCTGGATGACATTCTCATTTACAAAAGAACTTGGGCAGAACACTTGCAACATATTCAATAGGTTTTGCACACTACGCGGCAACACAAGCTATATGCCAACTTGGAAAATGATCCTTTGGCATGGACAGGGTCCATTACCTAGGCTACATTGTTGATCGGCATGGCGTACATGTGGATCCAACCAAGATCCAAGTCATATGTGACTGGCCAACCCCAACCACAATCATTGAGCTTCGGATGTTCTTTGGCCTTGCCAATTTCTACCACAGGTTCATGTTGGGATTCTCCCATATTGCATGTGCCCTCAGCCAAGTAACCAAGGGTGGTGGTAAGGAAAAATTTGTGTGGGGTCGGTCCCAACAACAAGTGTTAGATTATTTGAAGCAACACTTGTTCTCATCCCTAGTACTTTCACTACCAGACCTGCAACATCCCTTTGAGATCAATAAATATGCTTCAGAATATGTTGTGGGCACTGTTCTCACTCAACACAACCACCTCGTGGCCTATCATAGTGATACACTATTAGTTGTTGTCCGTAAGTACCCTACTTATGACAAAGAAATGTACTCCATTTTGCAAGCCTGCTGCCAGTGGAGACATTACATTCTTGGGAAGGAGAAATCCATCCACACTGATCATAAGCCATTGTAGTTCATGCAAACACAAGGAAAATTGCATAATGATCGCCATCAGAAGTGGTCAACATATTTGTCACAATTCCACCTCAACATCAAGTATAAAACAAGAAACACCAACCGCGTCACTGATTTCCTCAGCAGACCTTCAGTTGCGACAATCACCATGGTTGTTGGCCCTTGACCAAGTTTTGGGAGATTCTTGGTCATGTTGACATATCTTGGGACTTCGACAGCCTGTCGAAGGAGGAGCACAAGATGAAGCGGAGATCACGGGATCTCGACCCACTTTTGGGTCCTTTTTGGGTCTTTGGGATTATGTGAAGGGATTGGGATGTCGACCCATGGGTTTACCCATGCTTAGGCCTATTTTTTAATGTATAAATATATGTATAGGCAATGTAAGGAAGGGAATCTATGTGATGTTATGCCTCTAGTTCGATGTAAATGTATGCTAAGTGCAAGTAGAGTCTATAATTTCTTTGTGCATGACTGTAAGAGACTTACAGAGCTAAGTGCAAGTGGTTGTAACAAACGGTGGAAGGCTTTGTGTTATAACATAAGGAAGAAGGATCTAGCGAGTTTCACAGATCTTCTGTCCTATGCGAAGAAGGGTTTTGAGGCTTTGTGCATGTAACCGATTGAAGAAGCTAATAAAGAAGAAGAGTCGGCGGACATAGCCCCAAGGTGGGGGTGAACCACATAAATATTGTGTTACTCTGCTCTGTGCGATGTTCTGATGCATTTATGTGTTATTTTCTTAGTGCTTTGAGATGATTAGATAGATCTACTTATGCTTAGTGCCAATGATATGTGAGAATGTCAGATTTGATCCATATGAATATGCTGAGTGCTTGATCTGCTAGATCTGATCTATTTACCTATGTTAAGTGCTTATATATAATCGGATTTGAGTAAATGATGTGATGCTCTATTCTATCCGCACAGTAGAATAGTGGTTGAATATTGATGAACCGTCGGTGCTAAGTTCTATGCCAAGTATTATAATCACATATATGTGTCCTGACTAAAGTTGCAGATACTTGAGTCTTGCAACCACCCCTGCCTCTACCTCGGGTGAGACTTCATCTTCTTCGTAGGTGTTGTCGAAAGGGTCGGTAGTTAGGGTTTTTTTGGTGCATTGTTGTAGCGTTGAACCACGGGTCTTCCCCTGTGCCAACAATGGTGCTAGACTCTTGTGACCATGAGACCTCTTGATGGCCCCAACTCTATGATACAGACTCGAACTTTTCCACCACCTACCAAATGTTGGATGCAAACATAGTTGTCACTAATTTCCATCTTCAGGATGCACTGGTATGTCGTATGGGCCATATTTGTGTTCCATCAAGTGAGAAAGAAAAGATGATCTTGGAATCCCACTATAGTAGGGTGGTAGGATACTTCAACATCGAAAATATAGTGGCAATGCTACAGAAACATTTTTACTGGCTGAAACTTCAACAGGAGTTCAACAAGTATATTAGGTCCTACACTACCTGTGCTATTTCGAAACCGACCACTAAGAAATAGGGCCTGTACACCCCTCTGCTTACTCCTGACAGGCCATGGGAATCCATCTCAATGGACTACATGTCGGGCCTCCCTTCCACCAAGCTGGGAAATGACTGTGTTTTTTTGGTTGTTGATTGCTTTTCCAAGATGATGATTATGGTCGCCTGCAAGAAGAACATCACAACAGAGGCCACTGCCAAGATATTCTTTGAACGAGTCTAGGTACATTTTGGAATCCTACAAACCATTGTCTCATATCAGGACATTTGATTTCTCATCACATTCTGGTTGAGCCTCTAGTCACTATTGGATACCAATCTTACCAAATCCACAACCTTCCACCCCTAGACAGATGTCCAAATCGAGGTCGTAAATCGAATGATCGTGCATATCCTGTGCATGTATAATTACAAGCACCCTCACACATGGGATGAGAGTCTTCCCTATGTCCAACATAGCTACAATCAATCCTTTCATAGCTCAACCGAACACAACCCCTTTCAGGTGGGATCGGGATTCCAACCATTAGGTCCCATAGATGTTGCACTACCCCTTGCGGTCACCTTGATCGACTCATCTCCTGCTCCAACTGAATCTAACAAATCCACCTGGCTCATTGAGAAGATAAAGAACATCTGCCAACAGGTTCAGATATCCTACAGAATTCCAATGACAAGTACAAGCAGTGCCATGATCAACACTGGGTGCCACATAAGTTCTAGGTGGGCAACAAAGTTTGGTTGCACTTGCAGAAAGAATGCCTTACAGGACCCCATCAGAAGCTTCACCCACTTCGTTATGGGACATACACCATCACCAAGGATCTGGGTGATAATTTTTTTGAGCTCAACATTCCTCCTTTCCTTGGCCTGCACCCAGTGTTCAACGTGGATCTCCTTCGACCTTATTTCCCACCACTATTAGACACCTCAGAGGTAGTAGAACAACTGAAACCAACATATCTCAAAATCAACTACATACAATAGTAATACAATGATCATGTTGTGGAAAAAAAGTTCAAGGGAACTTGCCAGCAAAGGATCTAGCTTTATCGAGTTGTCAAAGCAGGGCAGCTCCTGCACCAAGGCAAGTGGCTCACCTGGGGCCAAATTCAACAGAAATTTCTTCATCTAATGGGGGCACTCAACTAAATGGAGAACATTGCTTCTGAAGGGGGAGGATTGATCAATATGGATTTCGGTGTCCTCCCACCTATTCCAACTGGCTCATTTTGGCAGTTTTCCAATTCGACAATTTTTTCCTAGTTTTCGGGTCCCTGACTTTTGGGGTCGTTTTGAGGCCCTAAACAACGTTTTTAGGGCTCTCCACAATTAAAATGTGTAGAGATCACCACAGGAAACATTTATATTCCTCAGATAGACCTTTCCAACAGGCTATCGTGCTCCTAAAATGGTGATTGTATGTAAAAGTTACGACCCTGGGAAGTTGATGTACTAACTTACCCAAAGAGGGCCCACATGACTTTTGGCGCTTCATCTCCTACGGTTAGGTTTTTTTATGTCTAGGGTTTTTGACATTCCTGTTAATTGTAAAAATTCCTTGAGAGACTCATTGTAATCATCTTCTTGTGAATGAGTGCAGTCGTCACATCTCTTCTCAGAGATAAGCTGCCACCATTCTAGAAAGCCTGTTTTCCGCTGCATTTTACAGTTTCAGCTTATTTCCTTATTGAATAGAAACCAATTTACTGTATATCCGCTATTCTGTGTTAGGCATATTTTGATAATAATCTGTATTCATTTTGTTCTGCTCATAAAATCCGGATCACATAACTATAATATTGGAGAAGAAAAACTATTGCAATTTTACAACATTCATGCAAGAATAGTTTATGCGCAAAATTTATGGCCATCTAGCTTGTCTGGCGTTTAGTGTTGGCTATTCAAACAAGTATTTTAGACCACTATGGTATGTCCTCAATTCAAATTTTGTGCCCATAAGGTAATTCCTCCAAATTCTTAAAGCATGTATTGTGTATTTCAACTCTAAGTCATGTGTGGCATAATTTATTTCATGCTCCTTTAATATTTTTTACTCATAACAAATTACATGTCTATTTTGTGTAAGGAATTGACTGAGCCATTTCATTCATGCATCTGTGCAGACAACAAAATCCTCATTGGGATCTACAACTTTTAAAATGGGTGCACTGATTAATAAATCCTTTAAGCACTCAAAATTTTCTTCAGACTTGGTGCTCCACTCAAAATTTACTCCTTTCTTTTGCAAAGATGTTACGGGTGTGCAATCTTGGATAATATTGCAATGAATCTCCTATGATAACCAGCTATACCCATAAATGATCTCACCTCTGAAATTTTTTTTGGCGCTGTCCAACTTTTGATTGCTTCAATCTTTTATGGATCCACTGCTATGCCATCTTCTGAAACAATGTGACCCAAATAATGGATATTCTTTTGATAAAAAGTGCATTTACTCAAATTGGCATACAATTGGTGCTCTCTTTATACTTGTCGCACCATCCTCAAATTTTTTTCATGATCCTCCTCTATCTTAGAATAGATAAGCATATCATCCAAGAATAAAATGAGAAATTTGTCTAGGAAATATCTGAACACCCCATTCATTAGACACATAAATGTAGTGGGCACATTTTTCAACCCAAAGGGAACCACCACAAATTCATAGTGTCCATACCTTGTCTGAAAGACTATTTTTCTAGTATATTCTTCTCTGACTTTGACTTGATGATAACCTAATCTCAAGTAAATATTGGAAAATATCTTCGTTCCCTTCAGTTCATAAAAAATATCATCAATCCTCGACAAAGGATACTTGTTATTGACTGTAACCTTGTTCATTTTTTTGAATTCAATACATAACCTCAGCATGAATGTGATTGGACCGAGGGGGATTATCTTTGTCTATGGATTCAATATTTTTTGTTGTATTGAGTAAGAGTTAATGTATCTATTATTTAAAGTTATCTTATAATGCTGCAATAGTTCTTTTATTTTAGTTGATGATTAGAAATTGATTGTGTTAACCTATGATTGATAATAGAGCATTGAAAATTAATTTTCTTGCACTAACTCCTTGTCCCTTGTATATCTTCTTCTTTTCTGTAACTGTTATCTCAGACAATGTCGAATATCTACTAATCAAAATGGTATTAATGCTAGTTTGTCTGCATGCTAAGGTATAAAGGTTATCCTAACACCCAACCTTCCTCACAACATACAATTTAACTTCCCTCTACCATTTAATTTAAGCTTTATCTTTCTTTGTTATAAATATTAAGAAAAAGAACCAAAAAGAGAACTACATAGCTCGAGGAAGGGTTTCACAGAAAAGACATATTTGTCAATCATGATTAAATCCCATCGATAATTCTAGCCAGATCATGAATCTGGAGAACCTTCCCACTCATCAAATTCTTATGAGTCTAATTGGGCCTCTTACGCGGGTTTGGTTCCTATTGTTGAGTTAAAGGGACTTCATACCCCTCAATAGAATTGGCGCTAGAAGGAGGGCCTGGATGAATGTATGGCTAACAATATTTCTGATAATATATTTCACATAGATTATAGATTCAAAACAGCCCACATGCATGGCTAGGCACTCTCAAGACAACCCACATGCATGTCTAGGCACTCTCAAGACAACCCACATGCATGGCTAGACACTCTCAAGACAACCCACATACAAAGAATACTCTTGATACGAGTAACTCACCTCAACATGAAGAGGAAGAACACCTGTACCCTAAAATACCTTATGCTCTTCCCCATGAAGAGTTGAATAAGTTCAAAAGAATCACTAGAGATTATTCCCGACAGATCAGAGCATTACCTTTAGCTCCTTTACTTCCTCGAAGAAAACAAATAAGTAGACCGATTGTTGACACGCTTGACCAGGTATTTGTTTAAACAGTAGAAGACCAGATAGATTTTTCCCTCACGGAGATAGAACAACCCCTTAATCTAATATCTGAAACACTAGCTGGTAATTACTCTAAACCTGATGATTTTGAATCTGAAGAGGAAGGGTCTAACGTAGATCACTCATGTTTTGAATCAGTGGAAATGGAGGATAATAATGATAAGAATGGAGAAAGGGGAGATCAACCTCAATATAACCAAACATGGTTGGAAAGAGATGCTCTGGCAATACCATGATGGATGCATAACCTACCTAGACATCCTGAAAAATCACTTCCTAAATTTGACCTTGAAACATCTAGATTTCCTGATGACCATATTAAGAAGTTCATATTACCTATAAGGTTGATGAATGTACAACACGAAGATGTAGTGTGTAGACATTTTCCTTACACCTTTTAAAATTTGGCCTTGACTTGGTATTTCAACCTACTAGTTGGTTCCACAACTAGCTGGACAAAGTTTCAAAAGGATTTCTTGGACAAATGTTTTGAGGAAACTACCACAGGAGATTTAATGGTTGAACTCTTCGCCGCCACTATGAGTCCAAAAGAAAAGGTTAAGGATTTCAACCAAAGTTTCAACACCATTTTGAACAAATTCCAACCCGAGGCTAAACCTACCTAGAAGTTGCAAATTGAAGTATACACTAATGCTCTCCCATTTTCTATTTCCATGTTCGTAAAAAGGGTTTCTAAATATACTCTAACTGAAAATTTTGAAGAAACTAAAATGATTGAATTCCAAATGAAAGGATGCAAAGAAGGTCAAATCTCACTAATAAGAAAGGAAACCCAATCTCTAATTAAGAGAGGACTTTTGTTAACAAGACCCCCAAGGGAAACAAACAGAACAAGGCCCCTAAAAGGAGGGAGGGGATCTAGAAAACCTACAGCGAATGATAAAAAAACTCTCCAATGAGATGATAGATATGAAAAGGAGTGTGGGGGAAGGAAACTAAAACCAAAGGCCTTATAAACCTTTTTTTTAAAATAAATCCACCCTTCAAAGCTATAGAACCTCCCCTAGCTAACCTAAACATCGACTTAGGGAATGTAGCATCTGGCTCCTTCTGTACATATCACCAAGAAAAACATTCAGAAAGGGATTTCCCTCAATGGTTGCATGTTATGAATATAATGGCTAACTGATTCCTAGACGAATGTTATCTAATTGAACAACCTAGTAGATCGGAAATAAATGCCATCGATCAAGAAAGTCAAGAGCCACCGGAAGAGACAACCATGCTATTATGGGATTCCAACCATATGATGCCTTTCAACGACATCGTAGAGGTACAAGGACCCCCCCGCTGAAGTTCTAGCTGTATAGACACAAAGTAAAAGTCAATTGATCCAAAGTAACCCCACCAATACTCAATTATCTATAGGAAAACTAGCAACCAATTACCCCAAACCACTATTTTCATCCCAAAGAAACCCCATAAACATACACACATAGGAAACTCCAAAACTAGACTACAATGTGGTAGAAGACTTGAAGAATATAAAGGCTAATGTGTCTGTCATGGACATGTGTAGGATCCATCAACAAAAGGATTTTTTGTTACGGGCCTTAAAATCAATAGATACCCATATAACAAGCACTGATCAAAGTGGGGTCCCATCTCGCACATATTTAACAAATAATCTAAGTGTGAATTCTTGCTCTTTAGAAAAAAAAGGAAGGCCTTTTGTTCCTCCTTTCGTCTTGGCGTTTGAAGTTTTCAACATAAATTTACATAATTTCCTAGTTTTCAATTTGCAATAAATTGAATGCAACCCCACTCAAAAGTGATAAAAACGTTATAAAATTGGATAGGACTCAGGTAGAGGTCATTGGGGAACTGAAAGATGTCATGATCATAATTTCTACGCACCAAACATTTGTTCAAGTAATTGACATAATTGTGGTAGACATCCGAGAGGCTTATGGAATTCTACTTAGACGAGATTGGTCTGAGAAATTAAATGGATACTTTAGTATTGACTAGGCTTACCTCTAGTTTCCATTAAAAGGACATCCAAATATGATCAAATTCGAAAAAGAAAGATACCTCAAACATACCATCACTAATTTAGAAACCCCAAATGAACCCTCATCAACAAAGTTCCATGTGTTAGGAAACTACTCCTGTGATTCTGATTTCGGTAATCCCCCCCCCCCACATGTCTGACATACCTTTCGAACAAAAATATGAAATGTTTTTTCAAATAGACTTACTAGTGGCCTCAGAAGAGAGCATCCTCTGTCAAGATATTCTGACAAAAGTAGCAAACAAGAAGGTTGAAATTGAAAAAATAACTAGACATGAAGAAGTTAGAAATTCCTCTCCACAAATTTGGATGTTGTAATTTTATGGTTCTAAATCACAAGAAGGGTCGGGAGAAGGATGTATCCTCATTGACCCAAAGGGGAAAAAAAACTTCTTATCCTGTAGATTAGAATTTGAATGCACTAATAACAATGTTGAATATGAAACTCTAGTCTAGGGACTAAAGAAAGTCATTGACTTAAACATCAAAGAATTGAAAGTTTTTGGAGACTCTGAAATTATCGTTATGCAAGTGAAGAATACTATCCATTGCAATTCACCTTGCTTAAGAAATTACCAGCAAGAAGTTACTAGCAAGAAGTGCACAGAATAATAGACAATTTTGAGGCCTTCAACATTACCATTGTTCCCAGGATGCAAAATACCCTTGTTGATTCTCTAGCCACTGTGGCCTCAATATTATCTCCTTTAGAAGATTATGAAGCCTCAAGGATTGCAGTGAAACTACTCTACAAACTGTCGGTACCTAACAATATTTCTAACTAGAAAGTCTTTGAAGGGGATAAATAGATTGTAGACTTCGTGACTAATCAAGATAATTTTAAGGATTTTTCCATTGATGATGAGGTATTCCAAGAGCTACTCACATAAACATATCTTCACCGACCTAGCAGGGGCAAAGACCACGTTGAGGAAAAAACCAAGTTCCACACAATACCAAAAGGAATGGCAAATCTGGAAAACCTTTTTGACTTGATGGAAATGTTTAGGGGACCAAAGAATGCAAAAACATGGAGCTCATTCCCTATATACGAAACTATAAACCTAGGCAGCCCCAAGAATCCAAAGAATGTCAACCTAGGAAAGACATTGTCCAAAGAAGAAAGGAAGGCTTATCTTAAACTATTTAAAGAATATCAATATGTCTTTTCTTGGCCTTACCAAGAATTGAAAACATATGATACTCACATTATCCAACATACGATCCTGTTTAAATATGGAATAAAACCCTTCCAACAAAATCTTAGGAAGTACCACCCATCTCTGGAACCTCTAATGTATCAAGAGATGAAGAAATTATTAGATGCCAAGATTATCTTTCAGGTAAGACACTCTGCATATGGGTAGCCAATCTGGTGCATGTCAGAAAGAATTCTGGGGAGATCCGTTTATGTGTGGATTTCAGAAACCTTAAAAGAGAATCAAAAAAAGATAACTACCCAGTCCCACCCATGGAACAACTCTTACAGACAGTATCCGGCTCTGAATTTTTTTCTCTCCTAGACGGTTTCTTAGGATATAACCAGGTCCTGGTTTAAGAACATGATCGATTAAAAACTACCTTCTGAACCAAGTGGGGAACCTTTGCTTATAAATGCATGCTCTTTGGGATGATTAATGCAGGGGAGACCTTCCAGAGGGCCATGGATGTATCTTTTTTGGGATTGATTAACAAGTGTGTGGTAGTCTATTTAGATGATGTAACTGTATACTCAAAAAATAAGGAAGACCACATTCATCAGTTGAATCATCTCTTCGAAAGATGTAGGAATTATGGAATCTTTGAACCCTAAGAAAACCATTTTTGGTGTAGAGGAAGGGAAGATACTAGGTCATATTATATCTCAAGAAGAAATTAGCATCGACCCTAAGCGGATAAAAGCAATATCTCAACTTCCTTTTCCTCACAATAAAAGGCCATGCAATCTTTCTTTGGGAAAATCAATTTTGTAAGAAAATTTACTCTTGATTTCGCTGAAACCATTAAACCTTTACAAAGAATGATATGCAAGGATGCAGAGTTTAAATGGGATGAAGAGAAGAAAGGTGCTTTCAATAACATCAAAACTACCATCTCCCAAGCACCAGTGTTACGAAGCCTTGATTTTAGAAAATACTTTTTCCTTTATACCTTTGTTTATGACCAATCCTTGGCTGCAGTACTTACCCAAAAGGATGATAAAAATAATGAAGCATCAATATCCTTTATGAGCAAAAACCTCCAAGGAGCTAAATTGAACTACCCTTATATAGACAAACAGGCTTACACATTATATAAAGCAGTCAAACACTTCAGATCCTATATCCTGAAGAATAACACTAAAGTCATAGTACCTCCTCCAGTGGTCCGATATTTGTTCACTCAACAAGAGATGGGAGAAAGAAGGGGAAATTGGATGGCAGTCGTCCAAGAGTTTGATCTAGACATAAAACCTGCCAAAATAGTCAAAGGTCAAGGATTGTGTAAAATGGCCAGTGAATCCCAAGATATGATTAACGCAGAAGACCCCGGTTGGGAAAATGAGCTTCATTATGGTGCGGTGAATCCTTATACATACCTCCTGGGAAAGAATCCTAGTATGGAAACTTGTCTTATCTCCTTCATCATGGAACTTGTCTGGAAAACCTAAACCCTAGAGAAAGGAGATCCCTCAGGTTAAAATATGTTATATTGCCTTATGAATTTTGTGCTTTTTCATGTAAAATATGACGAAGTACTCCTTATATGTCTTGAACAGGATGATGCAGAAAAGGTACTGAGAGAACTCCATGATAGTCCAGTGGGTGGACATTTTGCAAGAGAAACCACGGCTCACAAAATATTAAGGGCTGGTTATTATTGGCCTACTCTTTTCAGGGACGCTCATGCATATGCTAGGAAATGTAAATCTTGTCAAGTAAGCACCGGTAGGGAAAAGAGATCAGTCATTCCTATCCAACCAGTGGCCATATCTAGACCATTCAGACAATAGGGAATAGATTTCATAGGAGAAATTACTCCCAATTCTTTGAAACAACAAAAATATATCTTGACTGCTACAAATTATTTTATGATATGGATGGAGGCTATCCCTCTCACACAAGTTAATGAAAAGGTAGTAATCTAATTTTTAGAACAATAATTGATAACAAGGTTTGGATTTCCCTCCGTTCTCATTTTTTACAATGCTCCTTACTTTTCTTCCATGCTCTTGACAGAATTCGACCTTGATAAGGGAATCATAATAAGATATTTTTCTAACTACTATCCGCAAGGGAATGGTGTAGGAGAGTCAATTAATAAAAACCTAGTGAGGATTTAAAAAAAAAAACAGTTGTTGAGAATCAGAGGAATTGGCATAATTTGCTTCATAATTCCTTATGGGTTGATAGAGTAACACCTAAACAAGCCATAGGAAACTCTCTGTACTTACTAGTATATGGAAAAGAAGCCATTCTCCCCAACGGATCGTATCTTCCATCTTTATAGCTTTCCCAGGAATCAAGAGGTAATCCCTCAACTGCTCTGCAACAAAGGATCGATACCCTTCTCATGCTAGATGAAGAAAGAGAAAAGGATAAAGTTAAGTTCACTTCTCATCGACAGGTAGTTAAAAGATGTTTCGACAAACATAAGGCCATAGAAAAAAATTTTTGAAGTAGGAGACCTAGTCTTGAAGTGGGATAAAGAAAACGAGTTCAAAGGAAAACACTCAAAGTTCCAAAATCTATGGCTCGGACCTTTACAGGTGGCCAATAAGATTGGGGAAGGCACATAGCGATTGTAGAATATGAAAGGGGAATCCAACACCCTCCCGGTGAATGGCCAGGCCTTAAAAGAATACTTCTCTTAAATCTATAAAATAATAATAATAATAATAATAATAATAAAACTTTATTTTAGGTCTTTTGATACTTTGTTTCTTTTTTAGCATACAAGTTGATCAGGGTAAGTGTGTTGGTTTAGGGAATACCATTTTCAAACTCATTTTATTTCTTTCTTTTGCTTGATTATTTTCTTTTAATTAAGTTGTGTTTCATAAAGCAATGGTTGACTTTAATAAATACGGTGAAGTAGGCTCTGCTCCTGACCTACACTTTCATGAAAAACAAGAGACGCTGGGAAAATACAAATTTTCAAAATCATATTTGTCTTTGTAAGCATATTACCTGGGGAAGCAATGAAATATCTTCCTGGTGGCCTGGTTGTTAGCACATAGAATTGTAGGGTTAAAGAATCATGACACATAATATCTTATTGTTTTCAGAGCTTGTATTTTAAAAAAATTCTCAGGGATTGTGTCATAAATTTTCTAACAACTTCCTCTAGTGTGCAAATTGTGTTTAAGCCAGGCGCTGTGAATTGGATGAAGGAGAGTGTTGGAGGTTGAATAGTTTACAGACACATGTGTTAAAATCCCTAATTATCTACATCAAGCTCAAGTCTACTGGATACTTAATTAGGGTTATCATGCTATTTGATGGTTGAAAGGAGGTCATTTTACTGATATATTTGTTGGCCTCGTGAATTGTGTTGTGAACCCTCTGTTCTATGACTGTTGAAACTTCACCTTTTGCATCCTTTCAAATTCATCCTTAAACGAGTGAATTCTTACCCCTATCCATTTACAATGTGTGGTTGATCATTTGCTGAAGCAGGCTTAAAGTTGCAAATGTTGTTAATGATGTTAACCTATTTTTATGCATTTTACAACATTGTTTGGGTGATGGCTATGAGTTGTAAGCCATGAGTATCAATTTTGGGGCTTTCCTCTAAGTCATATATCAATATAATGAATTTTACAACACTCTTGGGACACCTGATAGATTTTTGAAATGATAAAACATTGTAAAAATTGAAACGGTCTACTACAGGAAATTTCATAGCGTCGGCGCTGCGAATGGTATTTTTGACTGTTTTTAAGAAATTAACACACAACAGAGGACGTTTTTGCTCATAACTTTTGAATTTCTATCTGGGTTCCTTTGAAATGTTTTTTGGAGGAAGAACATGATTTTTTTGACTTGCTGACAAAATCAACCCGACCCAGTTTGGCATTTGAGAGAAACAATTAAAACATCAGTGTGCTACGAAATGTGTTGCAAACTCTCTATTTTGCATAACTGATTAGATATTCACCTTGTTGGGAGGTTGCCACCTGTCAAGGAGGGTTTGAATGAATTCCCATAGATCAGTTAGATGCTAAAGGACACCTGCACCTAAGTTTTATCTCCATTAAATACCTCATGGAGTGAGTTGGAAACAATTTATTAATGACTTCCAACAATTTCCTGAAAATTAGCAATTTGTTGGATTTTTGTCTCTTTGACTGTTGCCACCTATCTCCAAGGCCTATAATCCAATGAAAGAGATGGGATTCAACCTCCTAAGGATATTTTGATACTATTTTCTATTTAATGAAGGAGGGAGCTCTTGGCGAAGGGTTGTATCCATGATCCAAGAGATGCTAGAGAGAGTAGGAGGAGGCAGTTTCCCTGTGTGTGTTCATTTGTAAGCTTGAGGGAATTTTTATCATGTACATATTCCTGACATTGAATATTCATGAGATTTGTTATATCATATTGTTTTCTCTTTGTTATTCATCTTCATTTCTATCTTTCTTGAATGAATTGTAGCTTTTGAGGATCAATGGTTGTATTTGATTTATAGATTCTTGAGCATCAAAGGGTTTGTTGTGATTGCCTATAACTCATTGTGTTTATTCAAGTAGATTTCTAATTTGTTTTGCAGAGAGGATTTTTTTTAATGGATGATATACTTTATGTTAACTTATCCTTTCTTCCATATTCCATCTTATAATCCATTTTTTTTATATGCTTATCAATTTCCTTCTAACTTCAGGGTGTTTGTGTGACTCCATTTCCCAAATGGTGTAGCCTACTGATCTGCAGTTTGTTTCCCTCTCCCTTTCTTTCTCAATCTTGTTGATCCACCTATTCAAACCAAAAATTATCTTTTACATTTTGATGGGTACTGAGCTTTCAATTTAGCAGTCAAAGTGTAACTTTCAGTGCTAACATTGGTAACACTAAATATAAAGATGGATAGATGGAAAGAATTACATGTACCTATGGACAAATCTAGGAAAAATCTCCACCTTAACACTTTCACCTTGTCCAAAAAAAAAATATCCTCCTCTATGACTCATTCTTGGTATTTATTCTAGAAAAAAATGATCCATAAAAATAGTGTAAAGTCTGAGAGGGTATGCAGATAAATCTGTTAGAGCTATGGATGCTCATTGACAGCGGAGCAAGGTCTATGATGTTGGGGTGACTCCGTTGGGGCTATGGATGCTCATTGGAAGTGGAGAAACATCGTAAGAAAGTAATGATAGCTAAATGTCCTCATCCCAATGGATGCCCTACCCGGCTCTTGTCTAGAAAGGACATGGATTGAGGTTGAAAGGAAAGGGGCTAGAAAATCTAAACCCCATAGGAAGATCCAGATTCACAAACCCGGGAACTTGTGTACACATTGATAGAAAAGGTTTTGTTGAAAAGGAATAGAATAAATCCAGAGGTTTTCTCAACCAATTTGCACAGGATAAGCACAAGGGAATGAGAAGAGATTATGTTTTCACCTAGAGAATTGCCATTTGTTCAGCACTCAACACACCCTAAAAAACTTTGTGAAATTTATTTCGTTTTGGGTACCACTTATCATTTTTGAATCAGGTTCAATGTTGTGGGATGGATGGATTTATATGATGTTATTGAGTCTTATTGTCGATTATTCTTGATTGGTTTGAATTTATTGAAGGATTGACTTTTTTTTTTGTTTTTGTAACATTGGTATGAAGGGCTTAAAATGTACACGGTTTAAACTTTTTTAACAATCAACAAATTCTGGTCTATAGTACAGTTCTTTAACATCACCGATACATTTTCAGCATTGACAAGTTTCAAGATATAATTCACAAATACTGACAACTATAACAAATCGTCAATCGCCGATACATTTTCGGCATCAGCGAAATTCGAGGGACTAAACTGTGAAACATTAACCGTCACAAATCGTCGATCGTCGATCGCAGATATATCGCCGCATTAGCAGGATAGGACATTGTAGTCAAGGATGTATGTCTAAATAAAATAACCGATGCCGAAAAAAAATTTCTCACGTAGAGGTCAAAATCAACAACCACGTGTCTTTTCTGCATAAATAGTCCGTATGACTCAGTCTTTTCCCTGCATCGTCTTTTGAGGTTACCCGTGTCATATCCATACTTCCATGTCATCATTTCATGTCAGCATTGTACAACGGTTTTGAGTCAGCGTCGAAAGTTTTTTGTAACATTCCCCAACCACCCATGCTAAGGCACGCTACATGAGAGAACACTTTCATTCTCTTAGAGAAACATACTGTAACATACCCAACATCTAACTGAGTTATGCCACATAAATTTTTTGAACTACATGCACTTAAAATATATACACACGGAACTCTTGTGGAAATATAAATATAAAAAATGTAAACAAACAAATACATCCATAAATGCATGAATTCACACTGAAATAACAATAAACATAGACATGCATCATATACAGGAACTACCCATAAACATATAGATAGTTATAACCACGCATAGGATAAACCCATAAAATAAACATGTAAATAACAATGCATCATGTTGACACTTATCACATAGTTGACACTTATCTTGGTAAGAATGTCACCAACTGCATGCAGACCTTCCACAAACCTCCCAACCTTAGACCATACTTCTCATCACTCTCAGCAGTGAGTCACCCCCGAGCTGGGACTAAACTCCACCCGGGTAAAGGGATTCCTAACCAGGCTAATGGCTTAAAGGCAACAAGAAAAACTCTGTCATAGGTGCCTATTCAAACTAACAACCTACAATCCCTCATTCCCCACATGCCTATCCCACCCCAGGAAGTGTGCCCCTTCTCTGCTCAATAGTCCTTCGGTTGCCCCACATCCTTTCCGGGCTTCAGCAACAAGCCAGACAGGAAGTCTCAAAGCCCTGTAGCTGTAATTTAGCACCTTCAGGAAATCAATTCCCAACAATTCTCTCACCCAAAGATAAATTTCTCACGGGCCTGACAACCTGCCTCTTCAATATCCCACAATCCTGACAACCCGCTTCTTCAATCCAGCTCCCCAGATAACCAGCTACACAAACATGTATGGCTATGGATACAATTCAGGTACAGTGATATGAAGGTACGAAGGATAACTCAATGGTTGCTTGAATGATCCTGTAATAGTGGCTCCATGATGGAAAGAGTGATCGAAAATGAACTAAGTCCCCACAATATGTATGCATGTCCCCAACTTGACACTTGTCATGTTTGGAGCTACTTTGACCTACTTGTACCCATGCTTAGAACTTAGGATAAAATAATTATCCCTACTTTATATTTAGGAAATATTTATATAATATTCCTTTTTGGCTTAATATCCCTAGCTTAGCCCTTTTCCTTAACTTTTATCCCCTCCCTTTCCCTAAATAGTGGAGTTTAGTCCCCCATCTCTTTTATCATGGCTGGTGTGCGCATAACGATGTATTTATATAAATGATGAGACATGTACAAAATAGGTGCACTGGCCTGCAACATCTAGGCTCTCCGGCCTAATCAAAACATAAGCATCCTATATTATAATAACTGGCTCACCAGCCTATAAAACATAGCATATACAAAAAGGCTCCCTAGCCTCAAAATCATGCACACTTAAGTTATTGCACGCGATATCCTTGAATGTGCACACTTCATCATTTTACTGTGCAATACATGTGTGCACTATGACGTGAAAGGTGCATACAAAATGATATCAATCATATCACCAACTTAAGTACACTTTCATTTACATTTACCATTGGGTTTTTCCTAGGGATATTATAATCCCCTCCCCTTATTTATGCATTGTCCTCAGTGCATCATGTACACATATACAACAAAATTTCAAACATCCTAAAAACGATGCGGGTATTCTGCCAGCATTTCATCCTCATGCTCCCAAGTAGCATCCTCAGGACCGTACAAGGTCCATTGGACCTTTACAATCCCTATGGCTCGATTCCGGCACTGTTTGATTTTCTGGTCTAGAATGCGTACCAGATGCACTTGAAAAGCCCCTTCTTGTTCCACCTGAATCACATTCCAATCAATAACATGATTAACATTAGGTATATATTTCTTGAGCAATGATACATGGAACACATTATGAATGGAAATAAATGTAGGAAATACAATCATATAAGCCATTGGACCAATCCTCTCTAGGATTTCAAATGTCCCACAATAGCGAGCTGCCAATTTTGAACAATTTCCCAACTTCAAGGAACTTCTGTTGGCTTTCACTTTCAAGAACACATGGTCCTCAACTTTAAATTCCCTATGAGTTCTACCCTTATCAACATAATTTTTTTACTTGTCTTGGGCAGCCTTTAAATTTTGTTTTATTTTCAACATTTGCTCCTCCATTTCCCTGAGTAAATATATCCCAACCACTGCTCTATCTACTGGGTTATCCCAGCTTACCGGTGTGTTGCGCTTTTTTCCATAAAGTGCCTCAAATGGGCTCATCTTTAGAGATGTTTGGTACCCATTGTTATAAGCAACTCTACCAAGTGTAGGTAGTCTTCCCATTTTTATGGTTTATCCATCACATACATCCTCAACATATCCTCAATCACTTGATTCACCCTCTTTGTTTGTCAATCTAATTCTGGATGATAAGTTGTACTAAAATTCAAATTTGTTCCAAATCCATTAAATAACCCCTTCCAAAATTTTGAGTTAAATTTTGGATCTCTGTCAGACACAATTGTCTTGGGTATGCCATGTAATCGAGCAATTTATCTTATATAAACATCAACAATTTTGGTTGTCTTGTGAGTGAGCTTAACGGGAATAAAATGGGTAGCTTTAGTAAGCTTATCCACCACTACCATGATAGAATCATGTTGCTTGTTTGTTCTGGGCAGTTTGGTAATGAAATCCATGGTTACAACTTCCCACTTCCACTTAGGAATGGGTAATGGCTATAGAAAAATAGTTGGGTGTCTATGCTTAGCCTTTACCTTTTGACATTCCAAAAATTTAGCAATAAAATTAGCAACTTCTTTCTTCATGCCTGGCCAATAATATTGGCTTTTGACAGCGACAATAGTTTTCTGATATCATGGGTGCCTAGCATAAGGTACATTATTCATTTCTCCCAATATCATATTTTTCAATTCATGAGAATTTGATACATAAATTCTGCCCCTGTACATGAGAATTTCATCATTATCTAGTTTGTATTCTTCAATTTTCTGTTGTAAAATACCTTGTTGTAATTTTGCCACTAATTCCTTGAAATGCAAATCTAAATTTGCAGCCTCTAAAATTATGTGTTTCAAATATGATTGGTACATGCTAATGGTTGTAGCATGCAATTCATGAAATCTTTTGTTGAGTGCATCAACCACTTTGTTCTCTTTCCCCTTGATATGCTTTATATCAAAGTCATATTCGCTTAGAAACTGTAACTATGTGCTTTGCCTAGCATTTAGATTTGGCCGATCAAATAAATATTTTAGACCATTATGGTATGTCCTCAGCTCAAACCTTTTCCTCATGAGGTAGTGTCTCCATTTCCTCAAGGAATTCACTATGACTGCCAACTCGAAATCATGAGTGGCATAATGTCTTTCATGCTCCTTCAACTTCCTTGATTCATAACATATAACAAACCCATTTTGACTGAGGAATACTCCAATTTCTTCATTACATGCATCTATGCATACAATGAAGTCTTCATTTGGGTCTGCAATTCTTAGTATTAGAGCACTTGTTAATAATTGTTTCAAGTGTTGGAAACTCTTTTCACAATCCAATGTCCATTGAAACTTCACACCCTTTCTTTGCAAGGAATTGATTGGGTGTGCAATCTTTGAAAACCTTTCAACAAATATCTTGTAGTAGCCTGCCAGGCCCATGAATGATCTAACCTCTGTCACATTCTTTGGTGCTGACCATTCTCTAATGGCTTCTATCTTCTCAGGATCCACTGTTATCCCATCTTTTGAAATGATATGTCCCAAATAATGAATTTGTTTCTGGTAAAATGAGCACTCATTCAATTTGGCATACAATTGATGCTCCCCCAATACTTGTAACACCATCCTCCAATGATTCTCATGCTCTTCTTCAGACTTGGAATATACAAGGATGTCATCCAAAAAGACAATGACAAACTTCTCTAAATATTCTCGGAAAACACCATTCATTAAGCACATGAAAACAACTGGTGCATTTGACAACCTAAACGACACCACTGTGAACTCATAATGACCATACCTTGTCCTGAAGGAGGTCTTGCTGATATCTTCCTCCTTAATCCTTACCTGATGGTATCCTGACCTGAGATCTATCTTTGAAAATATCCTTGCATCCTTCAATTGATCAAAGAGATAATCAATCCTTGGCAGATGATATTTGTTCTTTACAATCACTTTATTCAATTGTTTGAAATCAATGCATAATATTAATGTCCCATCTTTCTTCTTCATGAACAATACTGGGGCACCCCAATGTGACACACTTGGGCATATATACCCCTTCTTCAAAAGCTCTTCAAGCCGCATTTGCAACTCTTTCATCTCTGGTGTACTCATTCTATAAGGAGTCTTTGACACTAGAGCTGCTCCAGGCACTAAATTTATAGAGAAATCAATATCTCTCTTTGGGGGTAGTCCTGGTACCTCCTTGAACACATCTTCAAAATATTCCAGGATTGCATGATCTTCCAAATTTGGCACCTTATCTTTAGGCGTCTCTTCCATATGTGCTGTAAATATTTGACACCCTTTTCTGTAACATTTCTTCAACTGCAATGCTGAAATTTCTCTTATGGTTACTTCCTTGGGAATTCCTTGCACTTTCCTTAGGTTTCCTTCCTCATCCAAGAAAGTAAATGTATTTTTATGATAGTCTAGGATAACATGATGTTGGTCCAACCAATCCATCCCAATTAGACAGTCATAAGAACCTAAGGACAATATGTTCAAATCTGCCCTGGTGTTCAGTCCATTCATGTCCATAAGACATGACTTAACGATCTCATTAACTTTTCTTTTGGCTCCTATAGCCAGCTGCACCAACCAATATTTTCCATGCTTGCTTCTTGGCAAATGAAAACTTTCCACCATCTTAGTATCTATATAAATATGACTAGCTCCCAAATCAATTAAAATATCAATAGTTTGGTTGTTGATCATACCTTCCACCTCAATCATATGTGTCTGATACTCTGCTTGCTTGTTATCCAGGGCTGCATAGATCCTTGGTACATTTCTGCCCATGTACTCCATTGTTTCAACTTGCTGTACATTATGGACAATCCTCACTTTTTCACCTCTGTGAGGACAATCTCTGAACATATGATCTCCTTTACAACCCTAACATTGAATAGGTGGCTACCTTGGCCTTTGACCACCTATCTCAATTGTTCTGGGTTCTCTAGGAGTTTGTTGTCCCTGAGGATTATTTCTGAAGAATGGTGGCTTAGATCCCTTCTTCTTTGATCCATCTTGAATTTCTTTTTGTCTTCCCAATATTTTTGGAAAGTTGACCTTGCTTTCTGTTGATCATATAGGCATTTAGCTCGCCTTATGGTCTCCTCCAATGTATTGGGATCATAATACTACATTTTGTCATTATAAATGAGGGCAATCCACTCAAATACCTTTGAATCTTCACTGTCTCATCCTTGATGAAAGATACATACTTCAGTAGTTCTAAAAACCTTTTCTCATATTCATATATTGTCATACTCCCAAGCTTTAGTTCAAATAACTCCTTCATTTTCTTGTCATAGTATCTCTTATTCAATTATTTCTTCTCAAAATACTTCTTGAAGTCCCTCCAAGTAACACTTTTCTCTTTAATGTTCTTAACCTGCACAAGTTGATCCCACCACATGGATGATTTTCCCTTGAGTTGATAGATGGAAATTCTACCTTCTGCATGAGAAGAATAGTTATGCAATTGAAAATAGTTTCTCATGCCCAACAACCATGTCTCTGCATCTTCATCTTTCTTGTGCTCACCATCAAATGTAAGAGGTTTGATTTTTTTCATTTCTCCTCATAGCTCATCCACCCTAGACCCTTTATGCTTCCTGATAGGGGATGGACTTGAGATGTTGTGTGATCTCTTATTGAAATGCCTCGGGGAGTGGTGGTGATCTCTACTAACACTCCTTGCTCTTATTTTCTCAGCAGGAGACCTGTGACTTCCTGATTTGCTTGAGGCACTCTCCTTATCCAATTTCTTTTCTATTCTGTTCAATCTCTCCAATAACTTCATGTTGAAGTCATCCTACTTTTCCTTACCTCTCATAAGCCTTTCATTATCAACTTTATGGATTTGGACATCATTCTGCAAATTTTTAATGGTCTCTACCATATTCATTTTTTCATCTCTTCCTTCTCCATGTCCATTGGAGTTTGTTCCTTCAATGCCCAAATGGACATCCATTCCTCTGATTTTGTCTTATTGGCTGTAGTTCCCTTGTGCCTCTTCCATTCCTATGTACTCTGTATTGATCCTGATCTGATCTAGTTGTTGTTAATTCTGCAAAATGTGCAGCCAACTAAACTTTGTCAGGCTAACTGTTTCAACAATTTCATGAAAAATATGAACCATTTTGGTTCAATAATATATCAGAATTATTTCTTCTGATTTCTTGGAAAATTGAATGCCCAGATCAATTTTATGGGTGGATATTTAGATTCCATTTTCTAATACCTTTCCAACGCCTACTCCCATGCTCAATTCTAAGTCTTGAGAAAAAAGTTATGGCTATTTAAAAATTGCCCATTAATATTTTTGTTCACACTTCAACTTGGCGCAACTCTGCGTTGTAATTATGCATTTTTTCACCTACTCCATTGGATTTTTCATAGAATCTCAATTGAGTTTGTTCATATACATATTATGGACACTCTATCCAAGTTTCACCTTTTTCTGGGTTCTTGGCTGCTAGTTACAACCTGCTGAAGTTCTAGGCCAATTTGTGTTTTTGGTCTGGAATGCTACAGGTACCTTCTTTTCCATATTAAACACCTTTAACATACCCAAAAATTTAATTGATCTCTGCAAATTTCTTCTATGGTTCAATGGATTTCCATTGACTGCTATTGTGCCTCAATTTGATTCCAGAGCAAAAAATTATGGCTCTTTGAAGTTAAATGGGTCTTAAAATTTACCCTCCACTGTTCATGCTGCAACTTTCTCATAAAGGCTCTGTTTGACGAATGATTTACACCATTAGAAATCTCTCTCTGAGATATTTTATTTGATATGAAGAGACATAGTGTGCCTTGGCACACTTTGTTCTCGTGGTTTTTGAATAGTTGAAAATGTTGTTAAGGCCCTCAAAAATGTGTTGCAAAAAGATGACGTTCGAACAGTATAAAATGTCGCGGAAATTCACTAGTTTTCCGTTGTTGTTCACCTTCCAAACCACTCATCATGCACAAATTTCAACCTGTACACCCATATTTACCATGCGCAACAACACCACAAGGTAAATCATGCTCCACGCACTTATAACCATTGTGCATTACATCTTTGCTGCGCCAATAATTTTCACGCACTACTTTTATGTCGTGCGTCAATATCCACCACGCAAAATTTTGGTTCTTGCACCATTACTTGTTGCGCATAGTTTTTGTATCATGCACTGATATTCCACGTGCATTTCACTCTATGCACTGCACCATGCCAAATTTTACTACGCCCCCACCGCGCACCATACTTAACTATCGCATGACAACATATACCCACATTGCATGCGCACCAACCAAACTCCTCTGTGCTCTGCCAATACTACACACACCACGTGCGCCATTATTATGTGTTTGCACATCACGCGCACCTTATTATGTGTATGCATATCGTGCAATGCTAAATTTAGCGCATGCACCCGCTTACCAACATTTTTCCCCGCGGTGCTAAAATTTAGTGCACACACCAACATACCAACCTTTTTCCGCGTGGCGCTAAAATTTAGCATGCACACCAACGTACCAACCTTTTTCAGCGCGGTGCTAAAATTTACCACGCATACCAACATACCAACCCTTTTTCGCACGGTGCTAAAATTTAGCACCTGCACCAACATACCAACCTTTTCATTGTGCATCATGCATTTTTAGTGTGCCCACCTTCACACATTCATTTTTATGCACATCAATTCCTCGTGAACTCCGCTGCAGAAATTGGGGCTTTTGCTTAACTTTTTCCCAATTTCTACCATAGACATTCTGCAACTATGAAATTCATTCAATTTCACCCTGATAAAACTAGTTCAACCTCTGCAACAACAAATTATTGTAGGTTGACATTTATGGAATGAATTTTTCCCTAAACTCAATTCACGAATTGAGAATTTTACTCAACTAATATCGTTTCATCTGTCATGGCTTCATTGTAACTTCAAATTGGATCAATTCCAGGTACGAATTTGCTAGAACATATATTAAATCAATAATATCTCACCACTTTGCCGAATTTCTCCCTTTTCTTATGAATTTAACAACATAAATTGGGGCTTTTCCCAATTCCGCATAGTTGCCTCTAAATTTTACCATTGACAATCTGTGACTTGAAATTTGGCCACCTCAAAATCAATCCTCTGTGAATTTTCGCTTCAACTGAACTTTTTGGCCCATCCAGGCTCAATGTTGGAAACTAAATCTCTGATACAATATTGTAACGTCCTTGGGCCACCTTTGCCGAGGCATGCTACATGAGAGAACACTTTCATTCTCTTAACGAAACATATTGTAACATACCCAGCATCTAACTAAGATATGCCACATAAATTTTCCGAACTGCATGAAATTAAAATATATACACACAGAACTCTTGCAAAAATATAAATATAAAAAACGTAAACAAACAAATACATCCATAAATGCATGAATTCATACTGAAATAACAATAAACATAGACATGCAACATATATAGGAACTACCCATAAACATACAGATAGTTATAACCACGCATAGGGTAAACCCATAAAAATAAACACGTAAATATATCACACAGTTGAAACTTATCTTGGTAATAATGTCACCATTTGTGTGCAAACCTTCCACAAACCTCCCAGCCTTAGACCATACTGGTCATCACTCTCAACAGTGGGTCACCCCCTAGCTGGGACTAAACTCCACCCGGGTAAAGAGATTCCTAACTAGGCTAATGGCTCAAAGGCAACAGGAAAGACTCTGTCACAGGTGCCTATTCAAACTAACAGCCTACAGTCCCTCATTCCCCACATGTTTATCCCACCCCAAGAAGTGTGCCCCTTCTCTGTTCAACAGTCCTTTGGCTGACCCACTTCCTTTTCGGGCTTCAGCAACAGGCCGGACAGGAAGTCTCAGAGCCCTGTAGTTGCAGTTTAGCACCTTTAGGAAATCAATTCCCAACAATTCTCTCACCTAGAGAGAAATTGTTCACGGGCCTGACAACCCACCTCTTCAATATCCCACGGGCTTGACAACCTACTTCTTTAGTCCAACTCCCTAGCTAACCAACTACACAAACATGTATGTCTATGGATACAGTTAAGGTACAGTGATATGAAGGTACGAAGGATAACTCAATGGTTGTGTGAATGATCCTGGAATAGTGGCTCCATGATGGAAAGAGTGATTGAAAATGATCTAAGTCCCCACAATATGTATGCATGTCCCCAACTTGACACTTGTCATGTTGGGAGCTACTTTGGTCCACTTGTCCCCATGCTTAGAACTTAGGATAAAATAATTATCCATACTTTATATTTAGGAAATATTTATATAATATTCCTTTTTGGCTTAAGCTCCCTAGCTTATCCCTTTTCCTAAACTTTTAGCCCCTCCCTTTCCCTGACTAGTGGAGTTTAGTCCCCCATCTCTTTTATCGTGGTCGGTCTGCACGCAACGATGTATTTTATATTAATGATGAGACATGTACAAAATAGGCGCACTGGCCTTCAACATCTAGGCTCTTCAGCCTAATCAAAACATAAGAATCCTATCTTATAATAACTGGCTCACCAGCCTATAAAACATAGCATATACACAAAGGCTCCATGGCCTCAAAATATCGCACACTTTAGTTACTGCGTGCAGTATCCTTGAATGTGAACACTTCATCATTTTACTGCACAGTACATGCACACATTATGCCATGAAAGGTGCATATAAAATGATATCAATAAGCTCACCAGCTTAAGTACACTTGCATTTACATTTACCATTGGGTTCATCCTAGGGATATTACATTTTTCCCCAAGGTATAAACGAAACAATGTCTAAGAAAAACACCCGACATCGATTCACTCATTAAATATTGGTCGACTGACAGGTCACCAAAAGTCGGGGTTTTTCATCGAACCTTCATGATTCTACCCTAGAAATCCTTGTCGATCCGTGTTGTTGTTCCATTCAAAATACCTTACTATTTTCCTGACACCAATCATACCAGTTTCTTGTGAACACGAAAAGGCTTGGCAATTCAATGGGACACCTCTAGCTAAGATGAGACAGAATTCCGCATTTTGATAGACAAATTAATTTTTTGCGCAACCTACACCATGATCCCGTGCGTCAGCCAACTGTTGAAATTTGAATTCACCGATGAAATACGAAATAATCTGCTCCTTCGCCGCCAACCAACATTGCATTTAATCCTGAGAATGATGTGAATTCTATGGTAGATTGTGCAGACCACATTTACACTTCTGAATTTAAGACATGATGCAACAAGGTAAGTATACTTTCTGTTTAAATTTACATGGTCATACCCAAACATGGTATTCTTTTCACAAATCACTCACCTCCCGAAGCAGACGAAGAAGCGAGAGAAAGCATCGAGAAGGTTGCAACCCACTCTCTGACTTTGATTACCAGTAAAAACAGGTTAATCTCTTGTGAGGAAGAGGTAAGCATTGTCTTTATTATTTCTACATCTACGTTTGTGTCAATAACACTTCACTGGTTGGCTGGAAGCTCACTATAATTTTTTCCTTTTCCGCAGGAAAATGCCTCCAAGAAAGCCAACGACCAAGCACTCACTAAGAATTCCCAAAATGAAGGAAGTATAGGTCAGTGAAGGGTCTACACTTGATGCTACAAGAGAGCTTGATTTTGTATCAAGGATAGAATCAATTATCCACACATCTACCAAAAAGGAGTTTACCCAACCTCTGATGTTTGACGACACAAAGGCAAGAATTGGATCTAAAGTGATGCTCCCGCATTGGGAAGACTTGTATAGAAAAATTAGTAAGGAGGATTACCTGAAGTTCACACCTCACAACAACCTGGAAGTCATAATATTGGATGATCAAGTGTTCCCAAACATCAGGAGATCATATCTGCATAGAGTTGCTTGTCAGACCCCAGTTCTTCCCTGTATCGAAATCTTAGGATGGATAATTGACCACACAGACACAGTGAAATGTAAGGTCAACAATGTGGAGTGAGAATGTGTTGGTGTTTTCCTTACATTTGAGGTACAAAAGTATTATAAACTCAGGGACCTAGAGGAAAGGTTAAATACAGATTTCGTGGTCAAAGCTTATGAGTATCATGACACCAACATGTTACTAGCCTCATGGTGTAAAGAAGACAAAAAATTCACAAAATGAAACACTGGTTCATACAACACGGTAAATCTCAGAGATCCCTACATGTATTTAATGGTTTTGATTTGCCGATTATATGGAGAAAAGGATTGCTCAAAATTTTCAGAATCTTGGATGCCCTTGGCGTACACCGTGGTGATTTATAGGAGTAGTTTCAATTGGGGAGCCATTATCTCCAAAGAACTAAGTATTAATCTCCTACATGCCTAGACATCAAAGGAAGGATAAGTTCTGATCTTCTACATGCCATCCTACCTGCTAGAGATAATCTGTGCAAGAAACATTTTCATAGGTATGAATTTAAGCTGGCATATTGTTGAATTGCTTGTACATGTTTATTTCAGTATCTTATGGGAGAATAGGTACAAAAAATTGTATTCCATGATATTGGATGGGTTCATAGCCAGGATATACTTCATTATATTTAGAAAGGAATTCCTTAGGATTTCGGTGGCAGCCAAAAATATGATAGATAAAGTTGGCCACTGGTACTTCAAAGAAACAAGAACCTATATCAGAGTGTTCAGAGCTACTGGTGCACCCCGCCTTCTCCCTGTTCATGTACTAGATCGTCTCATATAGGGATAGATTTGTTACTGGACCATTTTACAAGGTTATAATGCTTCCCTGGTAAAGGATAAGAAGATAGCTTTCATTCCCTATGATTTTCATATACGATTTTATATGGTCAAAGACACTGCGCAGGTGAAACAAGAAGGGTTAAATCATCTTGAGTATTGGTTCCCCATAGGATGATTTTGCAGGCATGATCCAAAGGGTTTAGTTCCCCAGCACGCATCGCAGGTATCCTCCTATTGGTCGTATGCTCATGATAGTTTTGAAGATGAAATATTTATCGAAGGCACCCAAGACTGGGAGGAAGTGCTCCAGCTTCCGATGTTTTGATCCCAAATCCCCAAGAAAGTGACCATGAGGCTAGGAACACTCTGGACATTAAAATTCTCGATCAATTGGTAACACATCCTCATAACGACATCTGCAATAATGACTTGGGTTCTAGTGATCAAGAATAAGAAATGAAACATCCAAAAATAGGCATCTGAACGGATGAACCCCCAGCTAATGTCGATCCTTTGCCTACTTCCCTATCTAGGAAAGATACTCCATCAGCTGATGAGCACCTGGAGGAGGCCAAGTCACTAGAACATACATAAGTTTCCACTGCTAAGGAACTAAGAGAACCTTCCATAGAACACCTCTACATGGCAGGAAGCCTAGGAATTACTTTGCTCTGGGGAGATCAACAAATTCCTGAACTAGTAGATGAAATCATCGATATACAGGTAATTTCGTATGACAGGAAAAGGAAATCTGTGATAAGAATAAAAATCAAGAAAAGGAAGCTCATGCTCGATAGCACGCTTCTCATAACCATAGAGGAAACGTTGTTTGACACAGAAAATGCTAACATGACTAAGCTAATCAGAGCAGGTATGGCCATAATCGATGCCACTTTAGAAAGGGGAAAAAGGGATGAAAGGGAGGTATCCACCATGAAGAAAGAACTGGACCATCTGTGACATCAAGCGAATTACTACCAAAATTCAACACAAGTGATGGTACTCTTGAAGTGTGAGTTCTGAGAAATGTATGCACAATTCAAAGGAGAAAGAGATCTCTTCACCGCTCGCATAGCTAATTTCCAAGAAGATACCCTCATGGGGTTGGCAACCTATAAAGACATGCATCGATGGTATGAAAATGCACATCAAGACTTAGAATAGATAGACTACATCAACTTAGTGCAGAAGGGTCAAGATACATAAGAGCATGGCATCCGAGCATTGATGGATAACAACATCACCCGAATAAGGAAGGGAACTGAATAATGGGTAAGCATGGTCCACGAATATTAGCGAAAAATGCAGGAAATATGGGGAGCGTGTGAGAAAAGTTGGGAGAAAATCAATCGGGAAATGAGGAATATTGACCCACCAGAGTTTGTTCCAAAAGAGGATTTTTCCAATTTGCATGATGTAGTTAAACAACATGAAGAGAAAGGCTTGGCATGGGAAGCAGATATTTCACAGATTTCAAGCAGGATCCCGGGTCAAGTGAAGAATTTCATGGAACCCCTGATTAAAGCTCTTACATTCCTACAATGTTTAAGTGTCAAGATAATCAAGTACAAGGAATGAGCAATAGAGATAAAGGAGGTCCTCTCTGCTTCGATGGATCAAAATAGGTTTCGATATGCAAATACATGTGAATATCTCTTCTTCAAGTGGTCAGAGTACGAGAGGAACCATCCACTCCAGTAAAACCACTAGATGGTCAAAGAAGAAGCAAAAGACAACATATAGATAAAAATATGCCACATGGCATTTTCTTAACTTAACACAACTTTAGTAGCTATTTTTAGTTTAGTTATTTTTATAAATAAGGGTATCGACCTTGGATACAAGGTCAATGGTTTTGGAGAGAAAGACTTTTTTTGAAATTTTGTAAGAGAACTATTTATGTGCAAGTTATTTTAATTAAGAAGTTTTGTTTAGAACCAAAGACACTTCTATCATCTAAGGAGTGAATGTGATTAGACCGAGGGGGATTATCTCTGTCTACGGATTCAATATTTGTTGTTGTATTGAGTAAGAGTTGTTGTATCTGTTATTTAAATTTATCTTATAATGTTGCAACAATTATTTTATTTTAGTTGATGATTAGAAATCGATTGAATTAACCTGTGATTGATAATAGAGCATTGAAAATTAGTTTTCTTGCACTAACTCCTTGTCCCGTGTATATTCTTATTTTTTGTAAATCTTATCTCAGACAATGTCTAATGTCTACTAATAAAAATGGTATTAATGCTAGTTTGAAGTAGTTTAGATATTCTTTGTCTGCATGCTAAGGTATAAAGGTTATCCTAACACCCAACCTTCCTCACAACATACAATTTAACTTCCCTCTTCCATTTAGTTTATGCTCTCTTTCTTTGTTATATATATTAAGAAAAAGAACCAAAAAGAAAACTGCATAGACTAAGGAAGTGTTTCACAGAAAATACATATTTGTCAATCACAATTAAATCCCATCGATAATTCTAGGCAGATCACGAATCTGGAGAACCTGACCACTCATCAAACACTTATGAGTCTAATTGGGCCTCTTAAGCGCGTTTGGTTCATGTTGTTGAGTTGAAGGAACCTCACATCCCTCAACACCTCTTCCAAATCCTCCTCTACCTCGTCCTATGCCTCTGTATCCACCTCGATCTCCTTATGGTGCATTGTATTGAGGTACTTGATTATACTGCGCGGGGTTATACTGAGGTTGTGTAGTGTTATATTGTGGTTGCGTAGTTTTGTACTGTTGTTGTGCATTATTATATGGAAGTGGTACCTGGTTGAATTGTGGTGCATATTTCCCTATCATCACTTATGCCTGCACCCTACACGTATCATAAGTTCTTTGCCTCATCAAGTCCATTTTCTTACAATATTTGTCATCATGACCTACTGATTTGCAAAAATTGCAGTATGAATTCTTGTGTATTGTCTGGTACTTCTGCATCATTGGACAATTATCTGGTGTTAGCGAAATTTCTTGTAAGGGGGATAAAAAAGCGAAGAAATGGGTTAAAAACCCACTTTCCCTAAGTTTGGGTGCAAAGTGTGCTTGTGATTAAGCGGCAAGCAATTTTGGACGGCTGAGATTCGCACGCCCGGATCAACGACGCATATAGGATTTCGAAGCCCCCTTGCCTTTCTACCTTTAAGCGGAGGGGGGGGGGGGGGTCCGGAATTGAGGGCGCACCTCTTCAACGATCATGATCGGAGCACCTGAATCAACGGCATGCAAGGCTATTCCAGACCCCCCCACCTTTCTGCCTTTAAGCGGAGGAGGGGGGTCCAGAATCGAGGGCACACCTCTCCAGCGGCTGCGATCAAAGTGCCTGGATCAACGGCGCACAGGCGATCCAGACCTCTCTTTCCTCTCTGCGTTTAATCAGTGTGGGCCCTTTCCCTGTCGTGTCAGCTTGTGGACCATCCTCCCCCCTGCCATCTGTTCTCCTCCTGACCGTAAGATGAGGCTCGCTCCCTTTAGCTCTTCCTCATCCCCCGACATTTGTCCATCTCCCCTATTGTGGTTCGTATGGTCCCTCTCCCATCTCATCATCCACTCACCACCTGCCACGTGTCCCGCTCCTTTCAACGTCAGCCTCCCATTAAGATGTACCCATTATACCTTATCTCATGCCCCCTCCGCTTATTTCCTTCCACTATATGTCTTCCCCTATCACCTCTCTCACACCTCATCACTTCATATCTCACCCTCATAGTTTTGGTGCCACCACTCCCGTTATGCACCCCATCCTTCGCGCTGGCCTCCACGCCTATTCATCAGGCTGTTCAGCTAATCTAGGTGGCAGCGCGAAGGGTCTTCCATGTCCCAAAGATGCCGAGTTGTCCGGGCCATCCTCAATCCCAATGAAGCAGTTATTGAAGTAGTTGGTGGTGGTTAGACATCGCCTCCACCATAATGGGAAGGTCTAGCGACGAATTAAAGGCACGTCAATTCGCCCAAGGAGCTGTCAGGAGTTCAATTGTGTCTGCCATAGGTGCATGATCATTCAGAGACTACAGGTGCAGATTGTCAGAAGCCATGCAGACGCAAAGCTTTTAATACAACGTCTCGATTTTGTTGCTGATGTTGTTTTGAGTATATGTAGGCGTTTTCGTCATTTTTGTATCTATCGATGGTTGAGCAGAGCTCCCGGTTGTAAATATTTAACGAAGCACTGTTATTCTGGTTATGCATGGACTTGTGAGACTTCTTGCCTTATGAATGTAAGTTTCTTTCACATATTTGTTTACACTGTGTTAGAACAGCTCGGAATTGGAGGATCCAGTTGAGTTGTAACTTTTATAGGATGATGTTGGATTGGATCACTGTAGCAGTTACATTGTTCTAATAGGTTCTTGTGTTTTTCTCAGCACTGAGTGCCTTGGAATTGGAGGATCCAGTCAAGTCCCCTTTTCAGTTTCTTGAGACCCTAAACCAATAGGATCTTGCATTCAGAGTCTTTCTTCTGCAAATCGCTGAAAGCCTGTTGCCCAAAGTCATTTGTTCACCCTTCTTACCAAGTCTTCCACCTATTCACCTTTTAATCAACCCGCTGGATGAAGTTAGATCAAGACCTCCTTTGTTCCTTACATACCAGACCCAGTTCTTGAGTTAGAGTGATATCTCCTTGAGTCTCTACCCATTTGATCATCCCTTTCATAAAAAAATCGTGACACTAAAAATGATGGGTGTCGGGCTCTACTCCTACTGCAATCAGGAGTGACTTTCGACGCTAACATTTGTGGCACCGTTGCCGGGGACGAAGTTGAAAATTTTCCCCAAGATTGAACGACATTGAGCCTCTGATTCTGAAGGTGCATCAGGTATCAGAGCCTTTGAAGATTGCTACTGTGCACTTGGCGACTCCATTGTGACGACTCCACTGGAGCGAACCCACTGTTTTAATTGTGGCTTCCAGAGGTAGACATACGCGGTCACATCCACAGCTGCCTCTAGCTACACCTGTAACTGATCCAGAGGTGGTTCTCAGAAAAGGAAAAGCCCCTAAAGAAGAATCTTCCACCACCGAAACAGGTAATCCGCCATTTCCTTCTGTAAGAAATTCTTTTTCTCCTCCTCGGTTTCTTGATAGACCTCCTTCAGAGGTTTCCCATTTCCTGAATTTTGGGAGTGTTCCTGCTGAGTTTTCCCCTCCTGGTCTGGGACTGGAGGGACAAATCCTTGTCACTCCCCTCTCCTTTGAAGTTGTTTCTCGACGAAAACCTGGGACTGCAGAAGATTTCCCCACTCCTGCACAAAGAGGATCACCTGCTGACTTGATCTCATTAGCCTTCTCCTTAAATCCTCTCTTGTTTCCCACTCCTCTTCGAGACTCATTCCCAGTAGCCCCTTCGCGAACTCCTTCTCCCCCAAGTTCTCCTCCACCCAATATTCCTATGGCTGGTGTTAATCCCCCTCTGAATAGAATGGATGCCATAGTCGCTGCTAGATATGCTCCCTTAATCATGCCCCATCCTATGAATCCTCTCCCTGCTAGAGACTACTTGAAGTACATGCCCAAGTTCACTGGAGAAGGGGACATAACTGCAGAAGAGCACCTGGCTACTTTCTACAGTTATGCAGACAACCTAAACATTGAAAATGAAGATGTATGGATGAGATTCTTCATCCAGAGCCTGGATGGCGAGGTGAGGAAATGGTTTAGAGGATTGGCCCCCAGATCTATTGCTGGGATCGAAGCTCTAGATAATGTTTTCCTGAGGCAGTGGGGAGATAGGAAAGATTTCATGTATTGCATGACAGAGTTTGGGTCTTTGAAGAAAATGGAAGGAGAATCTGTCTCTGACTTCTCCAAAAGATTCAATAAGATGTATAACAAGATTCCTACAGAGATAAAGCCCTCAGAAGCCTCTGCCCAAATTTCCTATGCTGGTGCATTTGACCCTGATTTTTTCCTTTTATTGAGAGAAAGAAGAGCCACCTCCTTAGCTCAAATGCAAGATGCGGCCATAGAAGTGGAATCCAACATATTAGCAGCTAACAGACTGAGGAACAAAGCCGAAGCAGACAGAAGAAAGGGAAAGTCCGAAGCCTCGACTTCTGGCCCATCGTTGCCCCACACTCAAGTGGATGAACTGACCCAGATGATGAAGTTTCTTTCTGAAGAGATGGAGAGACTGAAGGTGGAAAGGAAGAAAATGTACAAAGGCCCTCAGGGCACCGAAATCAAAGGGGGTTTCAGGAGGCCAAACAATATCGCTCCCCCGAATATGCACAGAGAGAGGGGAAGAGAGAGAGAAGACCAAAGGATGCAGGCCCCTTTTCAGAACAATTTTGTGGCCGAAGATAAAAAGGGAAACAGAAAAACTTGATCCTGAAATCCACTGCTTCAGAGACACTCCTCCTTTTCCTCACCTCACTCAATCAGCTTATGAGGAGTCTCTCATGGACAGTCAGCTAAATGAATTGAGCAAGGGAGACAAGGTTGGCAGTGGCCAAGGTAGGTACAGACCAAGGTCCAACAAAAGGACAACAACACCTGATATCCCTGAGCAGTCCACTAGAACAGAGAAGCCTGCTAATAAAGTAGCAGACAGTCACAGAGGTAAGAAGGCTCAACCCCTCTCTCCCATTGTCCATGATCATGTTCCTGAAATAAGAGAAATTCCAAAGCCTACATCTTCTTTTAATTTCGAGCATGAAATTCAAAAGAGCAGAATCCTTGTGCCCCTCACAGAGCTAATTAAACATGAAGAATTTAAAAAACGCTTCTCTGATATTTTACAGTCTGAAGCCTCATGCCTTCCCACAGACTCCATAAACCTCCAAGATGAAAAGCCTGAAGTTATTCTAGGTCCTATGGTAGAAGACATAGATGATTCATCCCCTCCTTTCTACATGTCCCTGAACATACATGATAAAGTACTGCACAACTGCTTGATGGATTCAGGGGCTTCTCACAATCTCATGCCCAAAACCGTCATGGAAGAGTTAGGGCTAGAAGTCACCCAAGCCTATCATGACCTCTATTCTTTTGACTCCATGAGAGTTTAGTGTCTTGGAGTTATTAAAGACCTGGTTGTGACCTTGTTTCAACTGCCCATGAAAAGTGTGGTCATGGATGTCATAGTAGCTGATGTCCCCCCCAAGTTTGGTATGCTATTGTCAAGATATTGGATAAAAAGACTGGGGGAAACCTTGCAGATGGACCTCACATATGCTACTATCCCAGTGTTTGGAGGAGAGCATAGAAGACTATACAGGGAAGCCCAACTGGCCTACATAATCAGTGATGAAGCCAACCCTACCAATCATCCCATCTTTGCCTTGGACACTGATTTAGGCTCCAGTTTACTACAACTCACCCATGCCCCCGAGCCTCCTCTCAAACTCAGAAAGCAACCCACCATTTCCCCTAAATTTCCTCCCTCCATCACCCCCGTCTAGAAAATGTTCTTTGATGGAGCCTCTTCCAGGGAAGGCGCTGGAGCTGGGGTGGTTTTTGTGTCATCTGCTCAAGAAACCACATCTCTGGCATACAAATTAGAATTTGAAGCTACCAACAATGTGGCAGAGTATGAAGCTCTTATCCTAGGATTAAGAGCCGCAAGGGAAATGGGAATTTAGGAGTTAGCAGTGTTCGAAGATTCCAAGTTGGTAGTCGAGTAGATCAAAAGCGCTTATCAGGCCAAGCATCCTCGACTCAGGAGTTACAGAAATGAGGTATGGGACCTAATTGACAGTTTCTTCTCAGCGTTTAACATTTCATTCATCCCAAGAGAGGAGAACACAGTGGCAGATTCCTTGGCTACATCAGCAAGTAATTTCAAAGTACCCTTGCCGCCCAAATTTAGGTATGATGTAGAAGTAAAATACAGGCCCTCCATACCTGACAACGTCAAACATTGGAAGGTGTTTGAGGATGATCTCGAGATCAAGAAGTTCTTGGAGACTATTGAAGAATTTTCATAGATGCATATCGACTAAGATTCTATCTCTGAGGAAGGGTTTGATGGGGGTAAGTTGCTGAGTAAAATAGCAAAGCATGACATTATTCAGTTGCATAGCAATCACATTTCGAGGGCACTAGTCCCATTAGAAATATTGTTCGATGGGAATGATGTGGCAGTAAAGGGTAGAGTTTCAGGTGATGATGCTGACACAGCTGAGTGCAACATTGGCACCCCGGAGGAGCCTAAGTTTGTCAAGTTGTCAAGGGGTTTGACCATAGAACAGAGGGACAAATATACTAAGTTGCTAAGAGAGTTTGTTGATGTGTTTGCATGGACCTACGAAGACCTCAAGACATATGATAAATCAGTCATTGAACACAAGATCCCACTGAAGGAAGAGGCTAAGCCATTTAGACAGAAGCTAAGACAGATAAATCCCTTGTTGTTGCCTGTCATGGAGAAAGAAGTGAAGAAGATGTTAGAGGCCCACATCATCGTCCCCTTAAGATATTCCGAATGGGTGGCCAGTTTGGTCCCGGTAAGAAATAAAAGTGGGGAAATCAGACTCTGTGTTGATTTCAGGAACCTGAACAGGAGCTCAAGAAAAGACAATTATCCCCTGCCCAACATGGAACACATATTGCAGAAGGTCACTGGTGCATCCAGAATATCCATGATTGATGGTTTCTTTGGTTACAATCAGATATCAGTCATGCCTGAAGACAGAGAAAAAACGGCCTTCACCACTCCTTGGGGCACATTCATGTATGCCAAAATGCCTTTCGGATTGATAAATGCAGGAGCAAAATTTCAGCGAGCCATGGACATAGCCTTCATCAGGTAGAAGGACTAGTTTGTGGTAATATATCTAGATGACATCACGGTCTTCTCTAGGACAGGCAGGGAGCACTGTTGTCACTTGAAGAAAGTTTTCCTGAAGTGTCGGAGGTTTGGCCTATCTTTGAACCCCAAGAAATCTTTGTTTTCTATGAAGGAGGGGAAGCTATTAGGCCATATAGTATTAGCAGAGGGGGTGAGAATTGATCCTAGTAGGGTAGAGGCACTTCAGACCCTGTCACTTCCCAGATCTGAGAAGGAAGTTCAGGCCTTTTTAGGGAAGATAACTTTTCTGAGAAGATTCGTCTCAAATTTTACTGAATTGGTGAAATGCATCACAACCATGCTCAGGAAGAGAAATGAAGTCAAATGGACCACTGAACCCAGGGAATCTTTTGTCCAAATAAAAAGGGCATTGACTGAGGCACTTGTGCTAATCAGTCCTGATTATTCTAAAGATTTCCTGATTTTTTCTTTTGCTTCTTGTGATACAGTAGCAGCGGTCTTATTGTAGAAAAACGATCAAGGGCGAGAGCAGCCTATTGCCTTCTACAACAAGGCATTGAGAGATGTAGAGCTCTGGTACGAGATCATGGAGAAGTAGGCCTATGCCCTGGTGAAAACTCTCAAAGATTTCAGAGTCTATGTCTTTCACTCAAGGATTATTGCATATGTTCCTTCGGCCTCTGTGAAGGACATTCTTATACAGCCTGACATAGACAGAAGAAGAGGTAAGTGGATTGCCAAGATCCTAGAGTTTGATCTGGAGATCAAGCCCACCAAGTTGATAAAGGGGCAGGGTTTAGCCAAGTTGCTGGATGAATCCAATTGCAAAGCCTTGGGAATTAACTTCATCAATGAGCAAGCTGAGTCATCCAAATAGCATTTCCAGAGTGCCTTATCACTAGCAGCATGCGCCTGGTACAAGGATATCTTGTATTTTCTACAAGAATTAAAGCCTCCTGATGGAATGGAAAAAATCAAGGCTAGAGCTTTAAAGCTCAAAGCGGTTAGATATTGCCTCATTAACCAAGACTTGTACTAGAAAGACCCTTTAGGGGTACTTTTAAGGTGCCTGGATCCGCAAGAAGCCCAGAAGGTTATGTTCGATTTCCATAATGGTCTTTGCGGAGGTCATCATTTCTGGAAGACCACATCTCACAAGATCCTCCGGGATGGGTATTACTGGCCCACTTTATTCCCTGACGTCTACAGAAAAATCAGAACTTGCATCAAATGCCAGAAGTTCTCAGGAAAGCAGTAGCTCAAATATCTGCCATTAAAGCCTGTAGTAGTTTTAGCACCTTTTCAGTAGTGGGGATTAGACTTCATTGGAGAAATTTATACTCCCTCAAGTGGCCAACACAGATGGATCCTAACTGCGACGGACTATTTCACCAAATGGATAGAAGTTGTCCCCACCAGAAGCACTTCCCACAAAGTAATTATCGGCTTCCTGGAGGATATCATAGCTAGATTTGGCTGCCCTAGCAGAATTGTCACTGATAATGCCTCCCCCTTTCGGTCTGAGCCTCTGGTCAAGTTCTGTGAGCAATTTGAGATTTCACTGATTCACTCTACTCCCTATTATCCTCAGGGAAATGGACTGGCAGAATCTTCCAATAAAAGTCTGATCAAGCTCATTAAGAAGTTATTGGAAGACAATAAAAGGGCCTGGGATTCAAAACTCAAATTTTCTCTATGGGCTGACCGAGTGACAACAAAGAAGTCCCTAGGCATCTCACCTTTCCAACTTGTTTACAGAACAGAGGTCGTTTTCCCTACTCAACTCGCCTTATCTATGGCGAAATTCCTCCAAGACCTTGAAGGAGAGCCTGACAATATGGTCAGAAGGATTCATCAGATGGTGGAAGTGCATCAAATCAGAGATCAAGTCATGAATAGGGCCTACAATCATCAGCAGAAGATCAAGAAGGATTTTGACAGGAAGAGCAAAAAGAAAGAATTCGAGTAGGGTGATCTGGTGCTGAAGTGGGATGCACCTAGGCAGGAAAAGGGCGGCCTTTCAAGATCTCTGAAATATTTTCAAACAACACTTACAAGTTGTAGGATTTGGAAGGCAAAGAAGTTTTTAACGGACTAGTAAATGGGAATTTCTTGAAGAAATGTTTTTTGTGAGCCACAACCGGCTCTTTTGTTTTTGTAAATATTGTTTTCGTTTTCAGCTTAATAAATGACCCCATATCCCAACAACAAGGCACTAAATCTGCAAAAGAGTCCTTAGAGCATCACATGGATGACTCTATCCTCCATGGAGCCTAATGTTAGCGAAATTTCTTGTAAGGGGGATAAAAAGCAAAGGAATGGGTTAAAAACCCACTTGCCCTAAGTTCGGATGCAAAGTGCTCTTGTGATTAAGCGGCAAGCAATTTTGGATGGCTCAGATTCGTGCGCCCGGATCAACGACGCATATAGGATTCC
>ML786243.1:183298-228829 GCA_009831015.1 Picea engelmannii | reverse complement strand
GCCCAGATCAATGGCGCACAGGCGATCCAGACCTCTCTTTCCTCTCTGCGTTTAATCAGCGTGGGCCCTTTCCCCATTGTGTCAACTTGTGGACCATCCTCCCCCCTACCATCTGTTCTCCTCCTGACCGTAAGATGAGGCTCGCTCCCTTTAGCTCTTCCTCATCCCCCGACATCTGTCCATCTCCCCTCTTGTGGTCTGTATGGTCCCTCTCCCATCTCATCATCCACTCACCACCTGCCACGTGTCTCGCTCCTTTCCATGTCAGCCTCCCATTAAGATGTGCATGTTATACCTCATCTCCTGCCCCCTCCGCTTATTGCCTTTCTCCATATGTCTTCCCCTATCACCTCTCTCACACCTCATCGCTTCATATCTCACCCTCATAGTTTTGGTGCCACCACTCCTGTTATGTGCCCCATCCTTTGCACTGGACTCCATGCCTATTCATCAAGCCGTTCAGCTAATCCAGGTGGAAACATGAAGGGTCTTTCACATCCCAAAGATGTCGAGTTGGCTGGGGCATCCTCAATCCCAATGAAGTAGTTATTGAAGTAGTTGGCGGTGATTAGACATCGCCTCCGCCATAATGGGAAGGTCCGATGACGAATTAAAGGCACGTCAATTCGCCCACAGAGATGTCAGGAGTTCGATTGCATCTTCCATAGGTGCATGATCATTCAGAGACTACAGGTGCAGATTGTCAGAAGCCATGCAGACACAAATTTTTTAATACAACGTCTCAATTTTGTTGTTGATGTTGTTTTGAGTATATATAGGCGTTTTTTCCATTTTTGTATCTATCGATGGTTGAGCAGAGCTCCCGGTTGTAAATCTTTAACGAAGCACTGTTATTCTGGTTATGCATGGACTTGTGAGACTTCTTGCCTTATGAATGTCAGTTTCTTTCACGTCTCTATTTACACTGTGTTAGAACAACTCTGAATTGGAAGATCCAGTCGAGTTGTAGCTGTTATAGGATGATGTTGGATTGGATCACTATAGCAATTACATTGTTCTAAGTGGTTCTTGTGTTTTTCTCAGCGCTGAGTGGCTTGGAATTGGAGGATCCAGTCAAGTCCCCTTTTTAGTTTCTTGAGACCCTGAACCAAGAGGATCTTGCATTCAGAGTCTTTCTTCTGCAAACCACTAAAAGCCTGTTTCCCAAAGTCGTTTGTTCACCCTTCTTACCAAGTCTTCCACCTATTCACCTTTTAATCAACCCACTGGATGAAGTTAGATCAAGACCTCCTTTGTTCCTTACATACCAGACCCAGTTCCTGAGTTAGAGTGATATCTCCTTGAGTCTCTAGCCATCTGATCATCCCTTTCATAAACAAATCGTGACACTAAAACTGATGGGTGTCAGGCTCTGCTCCTACTGCAATCCAGGAGTGACTTCTGACTCTAACATCAGGATCATGACCATGTGTTTTACAGATCTCACACCATGGTCCTCCTGTTGGAAAAGGGTTTGGTAGCCATGTTTCCATGTACTATGTGAAAGTTTGGCACTCATTCTTGCGGTGTCCTTTTGTCCTGCATGTGGTACACCAAACATCTTCTTTTTTCTCTTTTCCCTTATTCTAGTTCAGTTTAAATGTGAGGTTCTTCATATCCTCCTTTATCTCTTCTATTGTTGGATCTGTCTTCTAATATTTGTTCTCTTCTAGTTGTAAGGATGCTTGTAGAGCCTTTGCCTAAGTTTGAAACTTTTGTTGCCTCAAAGGGTATTTCAAATGTGGTATGAGTGAATTCACAAAGAGATGTTTTTTCTGCATGTCAGTCATGACATACTTCAATTTACCTTTCAATTGTTTGAACCTCTGATCAATCTCCCAAACATGCTTGCCTAGTTTCTTCCTGATTTCGATTATCTCATTCATGTACTAATTTTATGAGCTAGGCTTCTAAAATTCATTTATCAGTAGCTTATTGACATCTAGAATGGTCCTTGTTGTTCCTGGTGGACTGTTTACAGATAAGCTCATCTACCAATCCAGTGCGTAGTCTATTAGCGTGATAGATAGTTGCGCACATTTTGTATCCTCATATTTGATCTTTTTTTCTTCCTAGATCTTCTCACAAATGAACTAGTGCTTTTTAGGATCCTCTGATGCTTCTCCCCTAAATTCTGGTAGCTTGATGGTGGGACCATGTCCTGCCATATTGAATGATGATGAACTGCTACCTCCATGCAGTGTAGATACTTGACTACTACTTCCTGAACTAGCTCCTCTAGTTGTTGCTCCTTCTTTAGATGTGTTTCCTGTTGTCTTTCTTCCACTAAAGTTCAGTTGTCTAAACAATGGTGTTATTATTGGTGTATTAGTCGCACATGGGGTTCTGGGTTTTACACTGACACTGACATGGATGGGAGTTCTTCCTTTTGTTCCTTCCCTTGGGCCGCCTGTCTTCCTTTCATATGTTATGCACAGGATTTCCTAATCTTCTCCATGGCATGGAGATCCTCTACCTCTTATTCATCACTTGCCAAGCCCTCTCTACCTGTTATGGATCTCTTCTTATTATTCATCTTATATTGGTAGGGTACTCCACTGTGCATATTTCCAACTATTACCATGATCTTCTTGATCTGATATTCCTCCATCATGATTGGGTCCATGGCCTCCTTCTTCTTTCCCTTATCTATTTCTTCCTCCATTCTTCCAGCTTTTGTTAGTGCTTCCCCCATTCCCCCATGCACATAGGGAATTTTAGTTGTTTGATGCCATAGTTATTACACCTTTGTTATATAGTAAGATCTTGATTGAACTGTACAACGATATTATATACCTACCTCTAGGTCCTCTCATAAACTCTTGCTCTGTTGCACTGTAGGAATTCGTAGTATTTACTACAAATTATGTGATAAACCCGACAAGAATATTGTCTAACCATAAATCTGTTGCACATTGAATTTGTTGTTAACTTGTTGTAAATGCGCGATCTCTACAGGATTCCACTTGATCCATCTAATTTGATTTGTAGGGTGGTTATATTTCAACCTCAATAACCACTCCTACAACACATGCAAGAAATCACAGAAAAACACCTTATGTAGGTCACTAAAAACGTACTTTTCCAGATATTTTCGCGATTTTATTTTAGGGTTTATTTTATCCTTCCGTGCGAACTTAATATCCTTTGTTTTCAACCATCTTTCAATCTCCACCTTCGTCGGATTCCATGGTTTGAACATTCATTTTTATACCTTCATTCTCTACACGATTCTTTCACGGATCCCACTCACTCAATCCCATGCAGTTCTAGACGGAAACGAAACCATTTGTTGGTTATTACTCTCTCTATATATTTCTTAGCTGACCCAGGTTCAGATCTAAACAGGTTTCCAACAAAACCCTCTAAAACCATCGACCCTCCTGGTAAACCAAAAGGAAACGCAACACATAGAATGTACTGCGCAGTCTCACCCAAGATAGTTCTAGGGGTGGTTGCAATGCTCATGTGCTTGCAGCCTAGGAAAGAGTGGGGGTGTGGGATTACAATTCATCTCCTTATTCCTTGATCTGTTTTTTATTTCTATTATTCTTAATATTCATTCATCTGTTAATTTTATGCATGCAATCTAACTGATCTACTAGATAACATATCTAACAGAACTATCCATTCATCCATTCATCATCTAACTACTGATAGAAGGTAAATATGCAATAAACACCACACATAACATAGGTTTTACCGTGGTTCACCCCCTACTGGGCTACATCCACAAAGATCTAGCTTATTAATCTCTTTTATTAAGATTTCTACAAGATATGGCGTCGCGCAGTACAATTCTGACTATACAATCAAAAAACAGGTTCCACAACCTTTGTGAGGCGGACTAGATCACACCAGGATCCTTAGCCTATGATCTAACCCTCGAGATCCAGCTACTTGACTCTCCTACAACTCAACATCTTACAAAAATGTATCATATATTACAATCGTCCTCCTAGCCAAGAAAAAAAGTATCCTCTAACATTATGGAACCCCCTACCTATACCTCCTAGGTACTTATTTTATATTAATTTTCATCTTATCGATCATTATAATCTCTTAGAAAAACCCTAACCCTAACGTGGTTAGGTTTTCCTGCATGCGCACCTTGCATTCTTTCCTCCTTTGCATGCATCTTTCCATCACACGTGTTTCTTTTCCTGCCAACTGTTCTTCTCCAAAATTGGCCTTATCTTCCAAAAGTAGACCTTTTCTCCATGTTAGTCTTGCGCCCAACACATGCCATGCCATGCCTTGCCTTGTCATGCCTTTCCTTGCCATGACATGTCACTCCATGACATGCCTTTCATTTACATTCTATGCCTTTCCTTGCCTTGCCTTTACTTTCCATGCTATGCCATGTTGTTCTAAGCCTTCCATTTCCACACCTTGACTTGACTTGCAATGCCATGTTTTATCTTGCCATGCCATGTCATTCCTTGCATTTCCTTGTGTTGCATTTCCATGCCTTGCATTGCTTTTCCTTTCCATGCCATGCCTTTCCTTACCTTGCCTTGCTTGACTTGTCATGCCTTGAATTGCCATGTCTCACCTCACCTTTCCTTCCATTTCCCCACCTTGCCTTGAATTGCTATGCCATGCCTTTCCTTTTCATGTCATGCTTTTCCTTTCCATGCCATCTCATGCCATGCCTTGCCTTGCCTTGTATTTCCATGTCTTTCTTTGAATTGCTATGCCATGACTTACCTTTCCATGCCATTCTTTGTCATTCCATGCCATTCCATGCCATGCCTTCCATTTCCTTGTGTCACATTTCCATGCCTTGCCTTGAATTTCCTTGCCATGCCTTTCATTTCCTTTCCTTTCCTTGACTTGACATGCCTTGCATTTCCATGTCTATCCTTTCCTTGCCATGATTTTCCTTTCCATGTCATGTCATAAAATGCCTTGCCTTTCCATACCATGCCTTGCATTTCATTTCCTCACCTTGAATTTCCTTACCTTGCCATGCCTTTCCATGACATGCCATGCCATGCCTGGCATTGCCTTGCCTTTCCATGCCATGCCATGCCATGTCTCTCCTTTCCATGTTATTCCATTCCATGCATTTCCTTTCCATGCCACGCCTTGCCTTCCCTTGACTTTTCATGCCATGACATGTTGTGACAAGCCTTTCCATGACATGCCATGCCTTCCCTTGCCTTGCATTGCCCCACCTTTCCTTAACTTGCTATGCCATGCCTTGCCTTGCGATGCCATACTTTTCCTTTCCATGCCTTTCCATTCCATGCCTTGCATTTCCTTGCATTGCATTTCCATGCCTTGCATTGTCTTTCCTTTCCATGTCATGGCTTTCCTTTCCTTTCCTTGACTTTTTCATGCCTTGCATTTCCATGTCTAGCCTTGCCTTGCCTTCCATTTCCCCACCTTTCCTTGACTTGCTATGTCATGCCTTTCCTTTCCATTCCATGTTTTTCCTTTCCATGCCATTCCTTGCCTTTCCATTCCATGCCCTACCTTTCCTTGAATTTCCATGACATGCCATGCCTTGCCTTTCCTTGACTTGCTATGCCATGCCTTTCCTTTCCATGCCATGCTTTTCCTTTCCATGCCCTGCCTTTCATTGCATTTCCATGCCTTCCATTTCCTTGCCTTTCCATGTCATGCCTTTCCTTGACTTGCCATGCCTTGCATTTCCATGTCTAGGCTTGCCTTTCCTTGCATTTTCCCTCCTTTTCTTGACTTGATATGCCATGCCTTTCCTTCTCGGGCCATGTTTTTCTTTTCCATGTCATTCCTTGTATTGCCTTGCATTGCATTTCCATACCTTATATTGTCTTTCCTTTCCATGAAATGACATGTGATGCCTTTCCTTTCCATGCCATGCCATGCCTTTCCTTGCCTTTCCATTCCATGCCATGCCATGCCATGCCTTGCCTTTCCATGCCATGCCATGCCTTTTCATTCCTTACATTGCCTTGTATTTCCATGCTTTTCCTTGCCATGCCATGCCGTGCCATGTCTTGCATTGCCTTGCATTGCATTTCCTTGTCTTTAATTTCCTCATTCCTTTCCTTTCCTTTCCATGCCATGCCATGCCTTGCATTGCCTTGCCTTTCCATGCCATTCCATGCCTTACCTTGCCATGTCATGCCTTTCCTTTCCATGCCATGTCTTGGTATGCCATGCCATGTCATTCCATGACTTGACTTTCCATTCCATGCCATGCATTTCCATGCCTTGCACTGCCTTTCATTTCCATGCCTTTCCATGCCTTTCCTTGCCTTGTCATTCCATGCCACGTCGTTCCTTGCATTTCCTTGACTTCCTATGCCATGCCATACCATGCCATGCCTTGTATTTCCTTTCCATGACATGCATTTCATTTCCATGCCATGCCATGTCATTCCATGCCATGCCTTGCCTTTCCTTTCCATGCCTTGCCTTGTCATGCCATGCAATGCCATGTTTTTCTTTTCCATGACATGCCTTTCCTTACCATGTCATGCCATGCATTTCATTTCCATGCCTTGTCATGCCATTACTTTCCATGCCATGCCATTCCATGCTTTTCCATGTCATGCCATGTATAACGTTACAAGGTGTTAAATTTTCAAACATATGTAATAAGCACTGAGAAAAAAACTGGTTTCGTAGATCATCCAACAAACACTTTTCTAGGCAACAAAATGACTTTGGAGGAGCCCCACTAGATGAAACCCAATGCCCCAAATCCAATGCAACTGACGATTCATCCATCCAAGGTCTGGTTAGATTTTTATCATGATTTGCAACTCACCTCCTCAAGCCATTTAGGGACATGTTGGCAATTTGGTCCAAGGGCATAAAATCCAAACCGAGCATCATAACAACGTTTTGTAGGCTCCCACATGCTTTTTTGGCCAAGGCCCACGTGAACACACTATCCAAAACCGTATGACACAATTTTCTTGAAAATTGACCTTGTTAGAAAAACAAGACCATGGAGCAATAAAATAAAACAAATGCGGAAACATAACACAAAAGATACACAATACAATAGAGACACAGATTTATGTGGTTCACCCAGTGTGGGCTACATCCACCAGAGAAATTGCCAGGTCCTTCCTTTATTATTATCAGCATATGAAGGGATACAACCTACAACAAACTCGTTGTAACTTCCTCTTCTTTCTCTCATAGTCTCTCGTCTCAGAATACAATATTCTCACTCTTGCATAGCCACAATACATTTCCCTCTTAACAGAGGGTTTCCTTTTAGGGAAAAAAACCCTAACATAATTTCTATTGTTAGATCTGTGACCTTATAATGAACGGTCTAGATTTACAATGAAATTACAATATACATTTACAAGGCAATTTTTCCTTCGGGGGCTAATTGCACTCCAGACCCCCCAGAGGGGGTACCCCCCCTCTACACTCCCCCACATGGAAGAGTGTACATACTTATGGGGTGTAAAGTCTTCATGGGGTATAAACACAGCTAAAAAAACACAAGACCTCTGAATCAGGAAGATAATCAGGCTCCACAACCAACAAACCTCTTGTTCGGAAATTGCACTATGCCTCATTGAGAAAAAAACCCGGTCCTGGTGATCCTTCAACAAACACTTTTCTAGGAAACAGAATGACAGTGGAGGGGACCAACTATATGAAACCCAGTTCCCAGTATCCAATGTAATCGACATGTCATCCATTTGAGGATAAATTAGAGTTTTATCATGAGTTGCAACTCACCTCCTTAAGCCATTTAGGGACATGTTGGAAATTTGGTGTGGGGGCATAAAATCCAAACCGAGCAGCATAACATATTTTTGTAAGTTCCCACACGTTTTTTTAGCCAAGGCCCATTAGACCATGCTACACACAATTTCTCAAAACAATGCTCTTGAAAATCGACCTCTTATTTGGAAATTGCACTATGCCTCATTGAGCAAAAACCTAGTCTCGATGATCCTCCAAGAAACGTTTTTCCAAGGAAATGAATGACAGTGGAGGGGACCCAATAGTTGAAACCCGGTGCCCTGGATCCAATGCAACCAATAGTTCATCCATTTGAGGCTCGGATAGAGTTTTATTGCGAGTTGCAACTTGCCTCCTCAAGTCGTTCAGGGACAAGTTGGAAATTTGGTCCAGGGGCATAAAATCCAAACCAAGAAGCATAACTAAGTTCCATAATATCTCGCACATCTATTTGGCCATGTCCCACTATACCATGCTACCCATAATTTCCCGACACATTTTTCTTGAAAATTGATCTCTTATTCAAAAATTGCATTGTGCCTCATTAAGAAAAACCCTAGTCCTGTTGATCCTCCAACAAACACTTTTCTGAGCAACTGAATGATAGCGGAGGGGCCCCATTAGTTGAAACCCAGTGCCCCAAATGTAATGCAACTGATGGTTCATCCATATGAGGCCTAGTTAGAGTTTTATCGTGAGTTACAACTCGCATCCTCAAGTCAATCAGGGACATGTTGGCAATGGTTCGGGGGCATAAAATCCGAACCGAGTAGCATAATGGAGTTTTGTAATATCTCGCACATCTATTTGGAAAAGGCCCATGTAGCCACACTACCCACAATCACCTGACACGGTGTTATTAAAAATCAACCTCTTGTTCAGAAATTGCATTGTGCCTCATTGAGAAAAACCCTAGTCCCAATGATCCTCCAAAAAATGATTTTTAGGGAAACAAAATGACAGTGGAGGGGCCCCACTCATTGAAAACTAGTGCCCCAAATCCAATGCAACCAATGGTTCTTCCATTCGAGGAACTATTATATTTTTATCACGAGTTTCAACTCGCCTCCTCAATCCATTCAGGGACATGTTGAAAATTTGGTTTGGGGGCATAAAATCCAAACCGAGTGGCATAATAGAGTTCTCTAAGCTCCTGCACATCTGTTTGACCAAGGCCCATGTGAACACACTACCCACAATCGCTCGACACAGTGTTCCTTAAAATCAACATCTTGTTTGGAAATTGCACTATGCCTCATTAAGAAAAACCCTAGTCCCAATGATCCTCCAAAAAATGCTTTTTTGGGAAACAGAATGATAGTGGAGGGGCCCCACTAGCTGAAACCCGGTGCCTCAGATCCAATGCAACCGACGGTTCATCCATCTGAGGAGCAATTATATTTTATCATGAGTTTCAACTCGCCTCCTCAAGCCATTCAAGGACATGTTGGAAATTTGGTTCGAGGGCATAAAATCCAAACCGAGTAACATATCAGAGTTTCGTAAGCTCTTGCACATCTATTTGTCCAAGGCCCATGTGACCACTCTACCCAAAATCTCCTAGCACAATTTTCTTGAAAATTGACCTCTTATTCGGAAATTGCACCGTGCCTCATTGAGCAAAACCCTAGTCCTCAAGATCCCATAGGTTTGTTTGGCCAAGGCCGTTGCGACCACACTACCCACAATCACCCAACACAATGTTCTTGAAAATCGACCTCTTTTTCGCAAATTGCATTGTGCCTCATTGAGAAAAACCCTAGTCCTGTTGGATAACTGAGAGGGGGGTTGAATCAATAATAGAGCAATCTAATCCTTTTTAAACATATAATCCAAGTGAAATATCAATGTAGCATTATCATCCAATAACTGCAGAGTAAATAAAAAATGAATAATCATACACATACACAGTACACCAGTGTTTTACGTGGAAACCCAAAGTGGGAGAAAACCACATAATGTTTTTTCTTATATGTATTGAAGAATTACATTCATTGGAAGCACCAACTTCCTTTGTTTTCCAGCTACAACTAGAAGGAGGCTCCAACCCCTAGTTTCTCAAGCTACAACCTGAGGGAAGCTCCCACTCCCCAATTCTCTGGCTACAACTAGAAGGAGGCTACAACCCCCTAAGTTCTCCAACTACAACCGAAAGGTGGCTAAAACCACCTATCCTTTCCCCATCCAACCTCCTTGACATATAAGTAGAATGATGGAATCACTGTCACACTTTCACTGTGAGATATACTATTGTAAACCTGTACCAATCAACCTGCACCAAACAACCTGTACCAATAACCTGAACCATGCATCAATCATGCATCAATATGTACCTCAACCTGTACCATAAACAAGTGATTCAACCATGAACCAAGTATGTACCAATTATATATCAATTACTCATCAACTATGAATCATCAATATGTACCAACATCATCAACTATACAGCTCTTGTATGTGCCAACTCATCAACCATGTACCCAACATGTGCCTCAACAAAAATCCCTCATCAATTTCATCACACAAATATGATTTGTAACTCTGTAATAGACCTGGTGTATATGATCACATACCTTCAAACTTTCCTTAACTTTAGCAACAAGAGACTAGCATTTTCATCAAACTTTACTTTAGTCTCACACGACTAGTTTTGGATTAGTCAACAACCCTAACTTGAAATAATCATAACTATGTACCTGTAATGAATAAAGATATGAAAATAGTACACAATGTTCTTCATTGTTTTTTTATGCAATTCCTCCAAGTGTCACTACTTGAAACCTCTCATAAAATGAGTTATAGCAAAAATGGCATACCTTGTTGAATTCTAGCTTATTCTAGAGAGCTAACCTGTAGAGAATGCCCTGCAAAGAATATTTGTTGTATGGATCTAAACCTTTTGCAAAGAATACTAAAAACTGTACTCTAACCAACATAGTTGTTCTTACTTAATTTGGATATGTTATGAATAAGTTATGACATTTTTACCTGAAACGCCTGTTTTAGACTAGTTTCAAGACTAGCCACAAACCCTATTTTCCATGGAGTGTAACTCCAAAAATAGAATTACCCACAAGCTGAAATTCATACCATAGATACTTGGATATGTTTTCTCAATGGCCTATCAATTTCACGGTCTGAATCATTATAGAAAAAAAAGTTATTGAGAAAATGGTGAGATGACCTATAAATAACATACCTTAGAAAGCATCATCAAAATAATTTATCCTCACTTGCATTTTGGCTTTCTTTGCTTCACCTTCCCTCTGAAATTCATCTTAGATATCCTTTGGTTACCTCAGTCACCTATAGATATTTAATATTCTCAAGTTTAATTGAAATGAGAGATCCTTTCCTCTTATTTATACTTTTATGTAGCTTCCTCAAGGGGTTACCGTTTAACCATCTTAACCCACTTTCCTTATTTTAGGGTTAACCCACTTCTAATTTCTCCATTAACTTTATTATTTAAATAATTTATTTTTTATTAACTTTGAATTATAGTACACTCATCAGTTCACTTTATTATTTACCTTCTAAAATCTCATAAACCACTTTGACTACTTTGACCTTTTGGGGCTTCAAGCCAACATATGAGGGTCCTCCAATTTCGTAAGGACATAACTCTCAAACCATGAGGAGTTATGTGATGTTCCAAATACCACCAGAAATGGCATGACATGTAATATCCATATAGAATAGTATTATTTTCAAATATATCAAAACTCATACCATTATCCATCAAACAAACTTGGGTCCATTACCCAAACCTAGGTTCTCCAACTTCTCATGGCCATAACTCTCTAACCGTGAGGAGTTATCTGACGTTCCACATACCACAGGAAATGGAATGAAATGTACTATACATATAGAATAGTGTTACCTTCAAATATATTAAAACTCATACCATTATACATGAAACAACCTTGGGTCCATTACCTAAACCTTTGTGCTACCAGACTTTCTTCAAGGGTTGACATCAATGACAACCAACCTTAATCAACAATATCCCCATTTGGTATTGATGGAAACACTCTGATTCAATACTGAAATCATGTCATGAAATACTGAAGTCATATCACTCATGCTCCCCCTAGAACCATGCCTCTGTCCTCTGCATCTCTGTGACCATTGCTCCCCCTGGAATCATGCCTCTGTCCTCTACATTTGATAAATCTCTCCCCCTTTGTCATCAATGGAAAAGGTATATTTTCATCCGGGGCTGCTCCCCCTAATTGAAATATCCTCTTTATGGTGCTTCCTCATGTACATCTAAGCCATATAATATAAGAATTCAAAAGCATTCATTTTGGAGTAGAAATAACTCTGATTCTTTGGTGAAGATACTCAAAGGCTTCCCATGGAAGTGGTTTTGTAAAGATGCCTACCATTTGTTCTTTTGTGCCCACATACTCAACTCTGATGTTCTTTTATACAACCTGTTCTCATAGAAAGTGATGCTTGATTCGAATGTGCTTCGTCTTGTAGTGCATCACCGGGTTCTTTGAGATACTAATGGTGCTTGTATTATCACAATAGATTGGAATGGGATCATCATACTCAACCCGTATATCTGTCAGAGTTTGTTTCATCCATAGAACCTATGTACAACATGTTGTTGCTGCAATATACTCTGCCTCGACTGTAGATAAAGATACTAATGATTGTTTCTTTCTTGGCCATAATACTAAACACTCACCTAAGTAGAACGCTACTCCACTGGTGCTTCGTTGGTCATCAATACAACCTGCCCAATCTGCATCTGTGTAGGCAATAGGTGATAAATCCTTTATTTTTGGATACCATAATCCAAACTCTTATGTTTCTTTGAGATATTTGAAAATCCTCTTCACTGCTAATACATGTGATTCCTTTGGCGTTGCTTGAAATCATGCCACATGTCCAATTTCCTACATTACATCTGGTCTAGATGCTATCACATATAGTAGGATACCAATCATTGACCTGTATTCCTCTAACCTATAGACTTTGAATCATCATCTTTGCTCAACTTGAAACTAGTTTTCATGGGAGTGATAACTGGTTTGCAATCTTCCATTCTGAACCTTTTTAGCATTTATCTGATATACTTGGTTTGAGAAATAAAAATTCCTTGGTTGCTTTGACGTATATGAAGTTCTAGAAAGAAGGATAGTTCTCCAAGTAATGAAATTTCAAATTCATTCTACATATCCTTTGCAAATTTATGGCTTAACCTGTCATCATCACTACCAAAAATAATATCATCAACATAAACTTCAATTAATAAAATATTATCTTGACTTGCCTTGATGTAGAGGTTGTTGTCTTCACTTCCTTTTCTGAACCCTGCCTGTTGTAGATATTTATCTAGTCTAGAGTACCATGCTCTAGGAGCCTGTTTTAGACCATACAAGGCCTTTTTTAATTTACACACATAATCTGCATTCCATGACAACTGAAATCCTTCTGGTTGTTCAAATTCTTCTTCAAGTTCCCCATTCAGAAAAGATAATTTTACGTCCATGTGATACACTTTAATATTTTTGGAGCATGCATAAGATAAAAGAAATCGGATTGCTTCCATTATGGCAACTGGGGAAACTTTCTCTTCAAAGTTGATTCCTTCAATCTGTGCATATCCTTTACATACCAATCTATCTTTGTTCCTTGTAACCTGTCCATCTTCATTCAATTTATTCATGTATACCCACTTTGTGTTGATCACATTCTTATCCTTTGGTCTTGGAACCAATTCCCAAGTGTCATTTTTCTCTATTTGATCCAATTCTTCATCCATGGCCTTATTCCAAAATTCAACCTTGCTAGCCTCTTCAAAACATGTTAGTTCAATCGTAGATGTGAGTCCTAGGTGTGTTTGTTCTAGTGAACACATTATTCTTCTAGTCTCAACTCCTGGATCTTTATTTTCGATAATCTAATATGAAGGATGATTCTTCTATAATCATCTGCTAGGTGTCTTTGGAGTCACTTGATGAACTTGCTTTTATGCTTCTGTCAGATCCTCTTTGTCTTCCCCTTCTTTTTCATCTTCTGTTTCTTCTTCGTAAAGTTGTTCCATTGATTCATTTTCTTCTTCCTTTAATTCTTGTCTACCTGTTTCATCAATTGTTATGTTGATGCTTTCCACAAATTTGTTTAATCTTAGGTCGTAACACTTGTATGCTTTTCTTGTACTTGAGTAACCAACAAGTACTCCTTTTTCCCCACGAGAATCAAACTTTTTCATTTTGCCATCTTCTCTTTTGATGTAGCTTTTGCTTCCAAAAACTCTGAAGTGCTTCACATTTTCTAGTCTTCCTTTCCATAGCTCGTAGGGAGTTTTTCCAAAAAAAAATTTGAGCATTAATCTGTTTTGAATTTGAACTGATGTATGCACTACCTATGTCCAAAAAATATTTGTCAATTTGGAATCCATTAGCATTGTTCGAGCCATTTCCTCTTTCTTTCAACAACTCCATTCTGTTGAGGTGTCTAGCAACAGAGAATTGCATTTTTATTCCATGACTACTGTAGTAGTCCATAAATTCCTTTGAAGTGAAATCTCCTCCATTATCAGATCTCAAGCATTTGATTTTTGAATCCATTTCATTTTCAACCATTTCCTTGTAGATCTTGAAGTTTTCAAAAAATTCTGACTTATTCTTGAGAAAGCAAACTGCAGTCATTCTAGTATAATCATCAACTAATAACATAAAGTATTTCTCACCTTTTAAACCCTTTGCTATAGTTGTTCCAACTAGATAAGTATGCACAATTTCCAATGGTCTTGTCGTTGAATATTCCTTTGATTTGAACCCGGTATTTGTTTTCTTTCCTTGTTGACAATGCTTGCATAAAGTGTTGGTTGGTTTCGTGATCTGGGGCATTTCTCTGACTGCTTTTTTTTTTTTTTTTTTGACAAGGTTATCAAAATGTATGTGACCCATTTTTCTGTGCCATAGCCAATTTTCATCTTCCTTTCTTAGACAACACTTTTCATTTCCAATTTCACTTAACACATATATGTTTCTTGAAGTTCTTGTAGTTGTAGCAATTAATTTTCCCGAACCTTATTTTCTTATCTCACACTTTTGTGAATTGAAAGTAATTTTATGACCTTGGTCACACATTTGAATCACACTTATAAGATTATGTTTCATATCTTCTACTAGTAGAACATTTTCTGCCTTTGTATTCTTGTTCCCAATTCTGACTATGCCTTTTCCAATGATTTTAGCTGAATCATCATTTCTGAAGGAGACTAATCCATCTCTTTCCTGTAAGAAACTTGTCTCTATCACATGTCATGTGTTTTGAACAACCATTGTCAACATACCAACCACATTTCTTCTACTTAGCTTGTAGAGCGAGTGTGCATTCTTCATTGTTGTATTGATTCTGCTTTCTTATCCATGTCCTTTTCTGAGGTTCCTGTCTGTGATTGTTGTTGTTTTTTTTTGGTTCTCTAGGAGGGATTGTCATTCTGCAATCTTTGGCCATGTGTCCAAATTTGTTACACTTGTAGCATTCCACTTCAGTGATCAATGTTTCAAACCTGTTGTAACTTCTTCTTTGTGTTTCACTAGGCCTTCTTGGATAACCCTTTTGTGTATGACTTTCAAAGTTGTTTATGTTCTTGTTGTTAGATCTACAATTCATACTTTTATGTCCGAAATTATTACATGCATAACATAAAAAATATATATAGCTTGATACTTGGGAGTTGAATATCTTTTGAAAGGAGGTGCTCTTATGAATCCTTCTTCTTCCTGAGACCTATCTATTTATGTTGGTCGTTGATTCTAAAATCTGAATCTTCTCGGTGGAGGAATGTCCCTGTAATTTTCTCTGTAAACCTTCCTATCCCCTTTGATTGTTTCTGCATAGATTTTTGGATATGTTTCTTTCTTTGTTGTTTTGGAGCTCGATTCATTTTCTATCTGATTGTATCCAAGTCTGAAATTGTCATGATTAGGCCTTTAACTGTTGATAATGTCATTCAAAACTTTTGAGTTGTTCTGCATATTTTTCTTTTGAAGATCTTTTCTTAATGTGACAATCTATGTTTCCAAATTTTCAATGATATTGTCTCTTTCTTCTAGTTGTTCTTTGAATTCTTCTTCAATTCTTTTATCTTCTTCAATTTGAACCTTCAAATTTGTTATCATTTGTTCTAATTCCCGAGTGTCTTCTTTCTTGTCTAGTTCCTCTTGTAGCTTCTTGTTTTTCCTCTTTTATCTTCTAATAACTTCTATGGCACTCATCAATTCCTATCGATAGTCAACTTCTGCCTCTTCAATTTCTTCTTCGACTTGTTCATATTCTACTTCGGAGTCTTCTTTATCAGAGTCTTCTACTGCCATGAATAGAACCCTTTCTGTCTCACTTTCACTGACTTCATCTTCATCTGATGATGAGATGTCTTCTTTGGTGCATAAGCTTTTCTTGAAAACTTTATTTGTGGTTATTTTTCCTTTGTATGTTTGTCTTCTTTTTGAGTCACCTTCATCATTTCTCTTTTTCTTATGAGGAAATTTGTTAGAAAAATGATCAATACCATCACAATTAAAACAAATTAAAGGAAGCTCACCTCTATACCTACCGTCGATTCCCTTGTTCAGTCTTCTGACAAGGTTGTCCACTTCTTCATCATCTTTCGAGACGTCACTATTACTGCTATGTTCTTTTTCTTGTTGCTTTCCCTTTTGATTTGATCTTTTGGATGCTTTGAAGGCTGCTTCTTTTACATCTGGATTTTCCTGTTCAATTCACATTTCATATGCTGTGAAGATTCCATGTAGTTCATCCATGCTTATTGAGTTTAGATCTGATATTTCTTCTAGTGTTGATATCTTAGGATCAAATCTCATAGGAAGAGATCTTAGTACTTTTTGAACAATTAGCGATTCTTTGATTTCTTCTACCAATCCTATGATTTCATTTACTGTTTCATCGACTTGTAAGAAGTAAGCTGCAATATTCTCATCTTCCTTAATCTTTAGTTGCTCAAACTAACCTCTATAATTTGGAATCTTTGCTTCTTTGAATTTTGAATCTCCTTCATAAATATTTTGAAGTTTGTCCCAAATCTCTTTAGTGGATTTACAATGTGCAACTTTGGTGAATACCATTTAACCAATACCATTCAGAAGTGCATTTGTGGCTTTGGAATTATTCTGACCAAGTTTCACTGCTTTTTCATTTGTTGGTGGAACTGTTGGTACTGTGTATACATCTACATTTGATTGCCAAATTTCAAATCCATGTGCCTGTATATATGTCTTCATCCTTATGCTCCAAAAAACATACATCTGTCCATCAAAATGTAGTATTCCATTTTTGTACAAGTTGTTTCTCTCCATGATCTACCTTTCAGTGGTTAAAATGATTTCTGAAGGAACCTTCTCTGATACCAATTGTTGAATTACTGAGAGGGGGGGGTAAATCAGTAATATAGAAATCTAATCCTTTTTAACCATATAATCCAAGTGAAATATCAAGGTAGAATTATTATCCAATAATTGCAGAGTAAATAAAAAATGAACAATCATACATATACATAGTACACCAGTGTTTTACGTGGAAACCCAAAGCGAGAGAAAAACACAGAACGATTTTTCTTATATGTCTTGAAGAATTATATTCATTGGAAGCAACAAATTACTTTGTTTTATAGCTACAACTGGAAGAAGGCTCCAACCCCCTAGTTTCTCAGGATACAACATGAGGGAAGCTACAACTCCCCAATTCTCTGGCTACAACCCTCTAAGTTCTCTGGTTACAACCGAAAGGTGGCTACAACCACCTATCATTTCCCCGTCCAACCTCCCTGACATATAAGTAGAATGATGGAACCATTGTCAGATATATTGTTGTAAACATGTACCAATCAACCTGCACCAAACAACCTGTACCAATAACCTCAACCATCCATCAACCATGCATCAATCTGTACCTCAACCTGTAATCAACCTGTACCATAAACAAGTGCTTCAACCATGCACCAAGTATGTACCAATCATGTATCAACTACTCATCAACTATGACTCATCAATATGTATGAACATCATCAACTATACACTGCATGTACGTGCCAACTCATCAACCATGTACCCAACATGTGCCTCAACAAAAATCCCTCATGAATTTCATCATCCAAATATGATTTGTAACTTTGTAATAGACCTGGTGTATATGATCACATAACTGCAAACCTTCCTTAAATTTAACAACAAGAGACTAGCATTTTCATCAAACTTTACTTTAGTCTCACATGACTAGTTTTGGATTACTCAACAACCCTAACTTGAAATAATCATAACTATGTACCTGTAATGAATAAAGATATGAAAATAGTACACAATGTTCTTCAGTGTGTTTTCTGCAATTCCTCCAGGTGTCACTACTTGGAACCTCTCATAAAAGGAGTTATAGAAAAAATGGCATACCTTGTTGAATTTTGGCTTATTCTAGAGAGAGAACTTGTAGAGCATTCCTCGCACGAAATATTTGTTTTCTGGATCTGAAAATTTTACACAGAATACTAAATACTGTACTATAACCAACACATTTTTTTTTACTTAATTTGGATCTTTTATGAATAATTTATGTCATTTTTACCCGAAACACCTGTTTTAGACTAGTTTCAAGACTAGCCACAAACCCTATTTTCCACGGAGTGTAACTCCAAAAATACAATGAACCACAAGATGAAATTCATACCAAATATACTTGGATAGGTTTCATCAAAGGCCTATCAATTTCACGGTCTGAATCATTCTAGAAAAAAAATTATTGTGAAAATGGTGAGATGACCTGTAAATAACATACCTTAGGAAGCATCATCACAAGAATTTATCCTCCCTTGAATTCCAGCCTTCTTTACTTCACCTTCCCTCTAAAATTTGTCTTATATGTCCTTTGGTTACCTCATTCACCTATATATATTCAATATTCTCAAGTGTAATTGAAATGAGAGATCCTTTCCTCTTATTTATACTTTTATGTAGCTTCCTCAAGGGGTTACCGTTTAACCATCTTAACCCACTTTCCTTATTTTAGGGTTAACCCACTTCTAATTTCTCCATTAAATTTATTATTTAAATAATTTTCTTTTTATTTACTTTGAATTATAGTACACTCATCACTTCACTTTATTATTTACCTTCTAAAATCTCTTAAACCACTTTGACTACTTTGACCTTTTGGGGCTTCAAGCCGACATATGAGGGTCCTCCAACTTCGTAAGGCCATAACTCTCAAATCATGAGGATTTATGTGAAGTTCCACATACCACCAGAAATGGCATGACATATACTATCCATATAGAATAGTATTACCTACAAATATATCAAAACTCATACCATTATCCATCAAACAAACTTGGGTCCATTACCAAAACCTGGGTTCTCCAACTTCTCATGGCCATAACTCTCTAACCGCAAGGAGTTATGTGACATTCCAGATACCACCAATAATGGAATGAAATGTATTATCCATATAGAATAGTCTTACCTTCAAATATATTAAAACTCATACCATTATACATGAAACAACCTTGGGTCCATTACCCAAACCTTTGTGCTACCAGAATTCACTACCGAACTTTCTTCAAGGGTTGACATCAATGAAAACCAACCTTAATCAACAAGTCCCAAGGATCCTCCAAAAAAAACTTTTTTGAGAAACATAATGATAGCAGAGGGGCCCCACTAGCTGAAAGCCAATGACCCAAATCAAATGCAACGGATGGCTTGTCCGTCTGAGACCTAGTTAAATTTTTATTGTGAGTTACAATTCACCTCCTCAATCCATTTAGGGACACGTTGGAAATATACCTAGACCTAAATCATGACCATGACATAGACCTAGACCTAGACCTAGACCTAGACCTAAACCATGACCTAGATCTAGTCCTAGACCAAGGCCTATACCTACACCATTACCATGACCTATACCATGACCTAGACCATGGGAAGACAAGACATGACAAGGCAATTCATGGCAAGGCAATGTCAAGGTCTAGGTATGACAATGCAAGGCAAGCCAAGGAAAGACATGGCAAGGCTAAGAAAATCTAGACATGGCAAGGCAAGGCAAGAAAATGTCTAGATCTAGGTATAGGTCTAGGTCTACATGATATATCTTGTTATTAAAGTTATTGAGTTGAAATATTAGTTTTTATTTCTTTGATTTTAAATAATGTCTCGAGGTTCTTTTTTTTTCATGCAATCCAAAAGAAATTATGGATCAATAGTATAATGAGACTACACCATAAGGATGGAACATAAACCTATTTAGTGACATCCATTTCTTTTTAAATCCTATTAATTATGATAATCCATGTTTCACAACTATGAAGATACCTAAGATATATGAATAAAGGAAGCTTATGTAATGACATTGAAATTCTCATGCAAGTATTTTTATCTAAGACAGATGGGATAACAAGTTGTAGAATTACATGCTTAATGAATCCTTTGAATGTAATTTTTAGGTATTAAATTTGTTCATTTAGTACAAGCATTATTTTTTTCAACAAAAAAAAAGTATGATACATGAATGCCATTATTTTTTTTTAAATTAACTTGAAAACAAATTTATTCGAAGTTAATTGACTTTGGAAATAATTTAATGTTGTTTATGATTATAGAGACAAATTTCTTGTGGGTGACTCAAAGGACAAGAAATTCTCTATAATGATGAAAATACATATATTTTTACAAACCAATTAGTTTTATGAATATCGTAATCAAAGTATCTTTTAGACGAATTGTGTTTAGGCAAGGCAAGGCAATGCAAATCAAAGCAATGCAATGTAAGGAAATTCAAGGCATCACATATAAAGTCACGTCAAGGCATGGCATGGCAAGTCAAAGCAAGGCATGACAAGGTAAGGCATGGCATGGCAAGGCAAGGCATGGAAAGGCATAGCATGGAAAGGCATGTCATGGCATGGAAAGGAAAGGCATGGAATGGCATGGCATGGAAAGGCAAGGCAAGGCATGGAAATGAAAGGAAAGACAAGGCATGGCATGACATGAAAAGGAAAGGCAAGGCATGGCATGATAAGAAAATACATGGAATGGCATGGAATGATATGGAAAGGAAATGAATGGCATGGCATGAATGCATGGCATGGAAAGGCAAGGCATGGCATGTCATGGAAAGGAAAGGAAATGCAAGGCATGGCATGGCATGGAAAGGAAAGGAAAGGCATGGCATGGCATGGAAAGTGAAGGCAAGGCATGGCATAGAAACGAAAGACATGGAATGGCATGGAAAAACAATACAAGGCATGGTATGGAAAGGCAAGACAAGGCATGGCATGGAAAGGAAAGAAAATGGAAGGTGTGGAATGGAATGGAAAGGTAAGGAAAGGCATGACATGGCAAGGAAAGACATGGAAAGATATGGCATGACATGACACAACAAGGCATGGCATGGTAAGGAATAACATGGCAAGGAAAGGAATGGCATGGCATGGAAAGGAAATGCAAGACATGGCATGGAATGGTATGAAAAGGAAAGGAAAGGCATGGCATGGAGAGGCAAGGCATGGCATGGAAAGTCAAGGAAATTCAATGTATGTCAAGGAAAGGCATGACATGGCATGGAAAGGCATGACATGGCATGGAAAGGCAAGACAATGAATTGAAAGGCATGACATGGAAAGGAAAGGCATAGCATGACATGACATGGTAAGTCAATTCAAGGTAAGACATGGCATGACATGGCATGGCATGGCATGGCATGACAAGGCATGTCATGGTAATTAAAGGCAAGGTAAGGCATGGAAAGGCATGGCTTGGAAACACATGGAAAGGCATGGCAAGGAATGGGGTGAAAAGGGAAGGAAAGGAATGGAAATGCATGGCATGGAAATGTAAGACATGGCAAGGCATGTCATGGCAAGGAAAGGCATGCTATGGCATGGCATGGCAAGCCATGGAATGAAAAGGAAAGGCATGGCTTGGCAAGGCATGACAAGGCATATCATGGAAAGGAAATGAATGCTATGGCATGGCATGTCAAGACATGGAATGGAACGGAAAGGCATGGCTTGGAAAGGTAAGACATGGAATGACAAGACAAGGCAATGTAAGGCATGACATGGAATGGAAAGGCAAGGCATGGCATGGAAAGGTAAGGCATGGCATGGCATGGAATGGTATGGCATGGCATGGCAAGGCAAGGAATGTCATGACAAGCCATGGCATGGAAAGCTAAGGCATGGCATGACATAGCGAGGAAAGGAAATGTAAGGTACGACATGGCATGGCATGGAAAGGAAAGGCATGACATGGCATGGAAAGGCAAGGCATGGAATGGAAAGGAAAGTCAAGGCATGTAAAGGCATGGCATGGCATGGAAAGGAAATGCATGGCAAGGAATGGCATGAAAAGGCAAAGCATGGAAAGTCAAGGCATGGCAAGGCAAGGTGTGGCAAGGCATGGCATGGGGAGGAAATGCATCGTAAGGCATCGCATGGCATGGAATGGATAGGAAAGGAAAGGAATGGCATATAAAGGTAAGGAAGGCCATGGCATGTCATGAAAATGCATGACATGACATGGCATGGAAATTCAAGGCAAGGAAATTCAGGAGATGGCAAGGAAAGGAATGGAATGTCATGGCATGACATGGAAAGGCAAGGCAAGGCATGCCATAGAAAGGAAAGGCATGGCATCGCAAGTGAAGGCATGGGAAGGAAAGGCATGATATGGAATGACATGGAAAGACATGGCTTGGAAATGCAAGGCATGGTAGGGCAAGGCATGACATGGCATGGCATGGAATGGCAAGGCAAGGCATGGAATGGAAAGACAAGGAAAGGCATGGCATGGGAAGACAAGACATGGAATGACAAGGAAAGGGAAGGAATGGAATGGCATGGAAAGGCAAGGCAAGGAAAGGAATGGCATGGCATGGTAGGGCAGGGCATGGCTTGGCAAGGCATGGAAAGGCATGGCATGGAAAGATAAGGCAAGGCATTGCATGTCATGGCATGGAATGGCAAGAAAAGGCATGGAATGGCAAGGCAAGGCATGACATGGAAAGGAAAGGAAAGACATGGCATGGAAAGGAAAGGCGTGGCATGGCATGGCATGGAATGACATAGAAAGGAAAGGTAATGCAAGGGAGGAAATGCCATGGAATGGAAAGGCAAGGCAAGGAAAGACATGACATGGAAAGGAAAGAAAATACATGGCATTACAAGGCAAGGCATGGAAAGCCAAGAAAAGGCATGGAATGGGATGGCATGACAAAGTAAGGCAAGGCATGGCAAGGCATGGCATGGAAAGGCAAGGCATGTCAAGCCATGACATGGCAAGGAAAGGCATGCCATAGCATAGCATAGCAAGGCATGGAATGACATGGCATGACAAGTCAAGGCAAGGAAAGGTATGTCATGGAAAGGAAAGGCATGTCATGGCATGGAAAGGAAAGGCATAACATGGCAAGGCATGTCATGGAAACTCAAGGAAAGGAAAGGCATGGCATGGCATGGCATGGCATGGCAAGGCATGGCTTGGAAAGGCATGGTAGGGAAAGGCATGGCATGACAAGGCAAGGCATGGCATTGTAAGGAAAGGAATGTCATGGCATGGAAAGGAAAGGCATGGCATGGAAAGGAAAGGAAAGGCATGGCATGGCAAGGCAAGGCATGGAATGACATGACATAACAAGGTAAGGAAATGAAAGGCATGACATGGCATGGAAAGGAAATGCATGGCGTGGCATGGAAAGGCAAGGCATGGCGTGGCATGGAAAGGCAAGGCATGGCATGGCAAGGCAGGGCATTGCAAAGCAGGGTAAGGCATGGAAATGCATGGCATGGCATGGAAAGGAATGGGAAGGCATGCACACATTTTCACTTAGACTTAAAATGTCATAAACACTTCATTGGATGGAAATGGAATTTGTGATATAAAGTTAGGTCATATGTCCCTAGAAAAAATGTTTTTTATTTCTTGGGATGAGAAAGGTTCATTTTTTTGTGATTCTTGCTTCATTGCAATCCACATTTTGATTTGAATGTTTCCTTCCATAATGTTATGGAAAGATATATTTATTGTTGTATAGGTTAAAATGGGAAGCTACATGGCAAGACATGTAAGGAGGGATTAGTTTATTTTATATCATAGTGGTGTTCTAGGGATTTGTAAATGCAACGACCTATATTTTGGCCTTAGAACGTTAGAACTTTGATTTTTACTTATATTAGTGATTAATTTCTTAGTATTTGTTGGGTTTAGTTAGAATGATAGAGACATTTGATATGTATACATCTGGACCTATTTATTTGTTGTGAGATATTATTTTTATTGTTATATGTTTACGATGATGATAGTTATGTGATTTGTTTAAACATGAAAATTGAAATGTGGGACTTTAGTATATGGAACTTTGGTATGCAGATACTAGTTCAAAATTATGTTGTGAATGTATAATATATGCAAGCCATCGTGTAAATAAGAACACATTTCTTGATTGAACATTAATATAGATAAGGATTATCATATGAAATTTGTAATGTATATGCATGGATATGAGCTACACAAGATCCAAATTAATATAGTGTTGAGATGACCAAGGCATGGCATGGCATACCAAGGCAAGGCATGGCATAGGCAAGGCAAGGCATGGCATGGCATGGCAAGGAAAATGTTGGCACAAGATATTGTGAGAGAAAAATATATTTTGGGCGTAGATCTATTTTGGGAAGAAATTCTATTTTGGGAGCATACCCATTTTTTGAGAGAAATATCTATTTTTGGAGTGCGCACAATAGGTGGAAGAAAGTAGCATCCAGAAAAAGAAGGAAAAACAACATGCATAAAAAGTAGGAAAATTAGCATGTTGCACATGCAGGAAGACCTATCCATGTTAGTGTTAGGGCTTTGGACATACATGTAATGGCTATAAACCAATAGAGTAGTATAAATAAAGACCTAGGAGGTCTAGGTAGGGGGTTTGATTCTTGACTATTGTGAATTTGGTTATTGTTAGTATTTTTTAGTTGAGTAAGCTAGTGTTTGAGGGTTAGGTCACAGGATTTGGAGCCTGATGTGATATAATCATTCTCCCAGAGGGTACGTACCCTCCTTTTGATTTTAATCCTAGAGATGTAATGCGCATAGTGCAGATTTTGTAGAAGAATGAATAAAAGAGCATGAGAGACATATATTTGTGGAAGTAGCCCCAGGAGGGGGTGAACCATGGTAAATACACTATGTTCATGTGTCTGAATGATGGTTTGAATGTTATGTTATGTATCAGTTAGACAATGAATGCTTAAATATGGGTTTAATATCATGCATGCATAGTTTAATGATGAATGAATCCTAGAAGTAGATGAATGAATAATGATGTTGATGCATAAGAAAAATAACCAAAACACAGTCCCCACTCCTTCCTAGATTGAAAACACCTGAATATTGTATTCCCCCATAAAGCTATCTTGGGTGAGACTGCGATGTGCACTCTATGTGCAACGTTGCCTTCTGGTTTACTAGGAGGGCCGATAGTTTTGAGGGTTTTGTTGGAAACCTATTTGAGAGTAGAACCTGGGTTAGCCCAAGTAACCAAGAAATGGTTTTTTTGTCGGTTGTAACTACATAGGATTGAGTGGACGGGATCCATGGAAGAAAAGCACAGAGGATGAAATAATAGAAGGGAATGTTCATGCCATGGAATCCAATGAATAAAGAGATTGAAAGATATTTAAGGAAAAAGGAATTCAAGTTTGCGTAGAAGGACAACATAAACCCTAAACTCACACCGTGAAAATATCTCGACAAATATCTATTCAACGACTTGCATGAGGTATTTTTCTATGATTTTCTGCATCTATTGCATGAGTGGGTATTGAGGCTGAAGGATAATCATCCTACGAATCGGATTAGACAATTGGAGTGGAATCCTATGGATATTGCGTAGTTGCAACGAGTTAATAAAAAATTTACTCCCATAGTAGATTTTTGGTTAGACATTATTATTGTAGGGTTTATCACCAAATTTGTTGTTGATACTGTGAAGTCATACACTGTTGTAGAGTAGGATTTTCTAAGAGGACCCAGAGGTAGGTACATCATATCACTTTATACTTCTATCAAGATTGTATTGTATGAAAAAGGTGTGATGACTATGGAATCATGCATCTAAACTTCTTTGCACGCATGGGGGAAGGGGGGAAGCACTGATAGGAGTTTGAGATATGGATAGGGAGATAAAGAAAGGGAATCAAAAGAAGGCCATGGACCCAATCATGATGGAAGAGGACCAGATAAATAAGATAATGGAAAATGATGGAAAGCAACACAGCGGAAGACATTATTAATATAAGATGAATAAGAAAAATACAACCATAGCTGACAGAGAGTGCTTGGCGAGAAATGAAGAAGAGGTAGAGTATCTCTAGGCTATGGATAATATTGAGGAAATCCTTCACAAAACATATGAAAGGAAAACAAGAGTTCTAGGGTCAGGAACAAAAGGCAGTTTTCCAATCCATATCATATTCAGTGTGTAACCTACAAACCGATGTGCAACTAATACACCTTAAAGAACACCAACGTTTAGACAACCGAATTTTAGTGGAAGAGGAGAAACTGGTCAGGGGTCCAACCAAGGACAACCAACTAGGGGAGAAAGTTTAGAAAGTAACATTCAATTATCTACATTGCGCGAAGTCAGTAGTTCGAAATAGTTCAAAATGGCAGGACAAGATCCCACTATCATATTACCAGAGTTTCAGATTGAGGCATCTGAGGACCCTGAAAATCATCTATTTATCTGTGAAAATATATGGGAAGCAAAGCGGATCACAAATGAGGATACAAAATTCACACAATTAGCCATAACAGTTAGAGACCGTGCATTGAACTGGAACATGAGCCTTGATGTAAACAATCCAAAATGAGCACCTAAAACTGTCGCAGAGGTGAAAAAGCTACTGGTAAATGAGTTTCAGAAGCCAAGCTCAGAAGACCAGTACATGAATGAAATGATCGAAATTAAGAAGAAACCAGGTGAGTTTGTTTGGGATATTTATCAAAGGTTAAACGTCTGAAAGTTAAGTTGAATTATTCTAATACTGACATGCAGCATAGGTAGTTGTTTGTGAACTCACTATTACCACACTTGAAATATCCTTTGAGACAACATAAGTTCCAAACTCAGGCAGAGGTCCTGCAAGCATCCATGTAGCTAGAAACAAACCATTATCAATAGACAAATACAAAAATAGAGGAGTTGAAAGAGGATATGAAGAATCTGACATTTCAACTGAACCATAATAAGGGAAAAGAGAAGAGATAGGTTGTTTGGTGTACGTTATGCAGGACAGAAGGACATCATAAGAATGAATTTCCAACTTTTGCACAGTACTTGGAAACAGGGGTTCCAAACCCCTTGCCAACAAGAGGACCATGGTGTGAGATTTGTAAGACACATGGGCGTGATCCATATCATTTTCCAATGATGCAGAAGTATAAGACAGTACCAAAATGTTTATATTGATATTTTTGCAAATCAGTGGGTCATGATGATAAGGATTGTAGAACATTAGAACTGATGAGAAAAAGAACTTCAGAAACGTACAGGGTGCAAAGAGAGATGATGACATGGAAATTTTCACCTCATTTTAACCAGGTGCCACCACAATGCAATCCTATGTAGCCACAATATAATCTCGTGCAATATAACTAGGTACCCCAATACATTGCACCACAAGGAGATAGTAGTGGATTTAGAGGTGGAGGTCGAGGAAGAGGAGGATTTGAACGAGGCAAAGGGCCATTAGTCTGCCACAACTATAAAAAACCAGGACATTATGCAAGGTATTGTCCACTTCCACCTGCGACATGCATGTATTTGCGTGCAATAGACCATGACACAGAAGACTGCCCAACACTTTTGGAAAAAATACAAGAAAAAAGGCATAAGAACAATCAGAAAGTCTAGTGGATTTCTACAAAATCCAAGGATGATGGGAAAACCATAAATATAGTTACTCTATGAGGATCTAATATAGGAGCTGATGCAGCAAAACAAGATCCAGCTCAACACCAGTGGGTCAAAAAGAACACTGAGCCACATAATCATTTTGACGCGTAGAAATAAAAGAAACATTTAGGGAGGCCAGACAAGAGATTCTCAAAGACAACATTGTGTCTACATCAATTGCATAGAAAAATTAGGATCGACCAATGTATGATATGTTATCTTCAATGGATCACATCAACAAAGGACAACCTCATAAAGACTTTTTTTCAATCATGTGTTAAGTTATTGAATGATCCATCATCCGTTAAGGTCTTACAGAATTTGCTGGAAAGATGCAGCACAAAAGTAGAAGGGAAGTTAGAACGAAAAAAATTCAATCATCTCCATACAAGAAGAAGAAGAAGTAGGGAATTCAGGCTAAATACCAACATTGTGGATTTCAATATGAGAGATATCATACTTGATTTAGGCTCTGAAGTAAACATTTTACCTAAAAATACATGGCAGTGTATGGAGGAAGCCACATTAGGATATTCACCTGTCCAATTGAAACTAGCAAATTAGCATAGAGTGTTACCAATTGGAAGACTTGAAGGTGTGACAATAGACTTGGATGTAGTGAGCATTGTGGTATATTTCAAAGTGATAGAGATAGTATATGCCACAACACCCTACCCATCATTACCTAGATTGGATTGGGAATTTGGTAACCAGGCTATAATCAACCTGAAGACAAGGAAAATGACTTTTGAATTAGGAGAATATAGAGTTATTGCACCATAGGATCCTTTAGAAGGAGAAAGGTTTGTAGAGGTGACCTTTTTAGATTTGGAAGAAATAAATCAGTTATACAAAACCACTGTGCGAGAAGAAGATTATGTCAACCCAACTGTCGATGGGGTACATCATGTGCTTCAGACTCAAACACATGTCTGGAGAACAGGAAACATAGACTACACGAAGTCTCAACAAGGAGGTGAGCAAGAATAGATTGCACAGTGAGGTGGGTTGCTACAAAGATAAGGGAACCTCCTAGTTTTCATGGGTTGAACGAATTAGAGGAATACTTGACAAACTGCGAGGAGGAAGTTTTGGAGAATCATAGGTTGTTATCCCTAGATATTGCACTCAAGAATCCAGCTCAACACCAGTGGGTAAAAAAGAACACTGAGCCACATAAGCATTTTGATGCATAGAAATAAAATAAACATTTAGGGAGGCCAGACAAGAGATTCTCAAAGAGAACATTGCGTCTACATCAATTGCGTAGCAAAATCAGGATTCACCAATGTATGAGATGTTATCTTCAATGTATCACATCAACAAAGGACAAACTTTAGACCAATAAAGTACCATAAAGAATTTTTTGCAATCCTGTTTTAAGTTATTGAATGATCCATCATTCGTTAAGGTCTTATAGAATTTGTTGGAAAGATGCAACACAGAAGTAGAAGGGAAGTTAGAACGGAAAAAAGTCAGTCATCTCCATACAAGAAAAAGAACAAGTAGGGAATTCAGGCTAAATGACAACATTGGGGATTTCAATATGGGAGATATCATACTTGATTTAGGCTCTGAAGTAAACATTTTACCTAAAAATACATGGCCGTGTATGGAGGAACCCACATTAGGATATTCACCTGTCTAATTGAAACTAGAAAATCAGCATAGAGTGTTACTAATTGGAAGACTTGAAGGTGTGACAGTAGACTTGGATGTAATGAGCATTGTGGTATATTTCGAAGTGATAGAGATAGTAGATGGAACAACACCCTACCCATCATTACCTGGATTGGATTGGGAATTTGATAACCAGGCTGTAATCAACCTGAAGACAAGGAAAATGACTTTTGAATCAGGAGAATATAGAGTTATTGCACCATAGGATCCTTCAGAAGGAGAAAGGTTTGTAGAGGTGACATTTTTAGATTTGGAAGAAATAAATCAGTTATACAGAACCACTACATGAGAAGAAGATTATGTCAACCCAACTGTCGATGGGGTACATCGTGTGCTTCAGACTCAAACACATGACAATGCCTGGGAGATGGTGGGGTGCGCATAAATAAAAAATTCAGGACCGGTATCAATGTAAAAGGTTACTACGCATTATATTTGGTGTACAACTGGGGAGAAAGACACTACAGAAGTATGATGGGCAAGGAATACCAGCTGATCAACTAGAGAAATGCATAACGCAATGGAGGTTGACACCACCAGAATAATGTCCTCATTACTTTATCCATACATTAGAAGGGATACCAGGGAACTGGTACATAGGCTAGGAGATGGGTAGAGGTACTAGAGAATGGAAATTATTACAACATAATTTTGTGGTAACCTTCTCATTTGAGCATGTGAACCCCCATATTGATTCATCTTTGAAGCTGATATAGGGAGTGATTTTTTTTATGAACCAGAGGTCAAAATTATAACAGAATATCAACAACAGAACAGACTGACAATAAAATATTCACTCTCACGTTATCATGTCAAAGAGGACATGCCATATGAATATGATCCACAAAAAAATTAGATCACAGAGATTGAAGGAGAGAGAGAGAGAGGTGGAAGGTCCACCTATGGATTCAGAGGTATTTCTTGCACCAATCAATGTCAAGAAAGTCAACATTGGGATAGAGGAAAAACCTAAAATGGAAAGCATTGGAGACTACTGGGATGAGCATACACTAGAAAGGATAATAGAGTTACTTCATGAATACAGTGACTTATTTCGAGTAAACTTTACAGAGATTAAGGGAATAGCAGGTGAGATGAAGATACCCCTAAAAATAAATGATAGTCCTATTAGACAAAGACCTTATAGGATGAATCCAATGTATACGCAAAAAGTGAAATAAAAAATTGACTGAATGTTGGAAGCCGATATCATAGAACTAGTGGAGGAATCTAAATGGATTAGTCCCATGGTAGTCTAGGAAAAGAAGAAAGGAGGGATAATAATTTGTGTATATTTGAGGAAAATAAAAATGATGCTTTCTTACATGATCCTTTCTCTACCCCTTTTATAGATGGGGAATTGGAGAATGTGGGAGGCTAGGAATCCTATTCATTCACAAATGAATTCTCAGGTTATCTTCAGATCAAAATATCTCCAGAGGATATACATAATACTACATTTTCTACAAAATGGGGATCGTACCAATATACAGTCATGCCCTTTGGGTTGAAGAATGCACCACCTATCTTTTCAAGGGTGGTCATAGGTGATTTTGAGGAGTTCATACATCAATTTTTAGAAGTATATCTGGATGAATGGACTGTTTTTAGTCTTTTGAAAGATCATGTAGAAGTTTTAAGACTAATGTTGGAAAGATGCAGGCAATGTCAGATCTCACTAAACATCAAGAAATGCATTTTTGGCACACCTTCTGGGATATTATTGGGATATATAGTGTGAAAATAGGGTTTACTGGTTGACCCTGGTAAGATTGTTGTAATTGTGAATTTACAACCACCTAAGTCAGTGTGCCAATTAAGAGACATATTGGGACATACAAGGTACTACAAAAAGTTTATCAAGGGGTATGCGCAGATTAATGCACCGATGGAAATTTTTTTGAAGAAGGACACCATATTTTAGTGAAATGAGGATTGTCAGCAGGGATAGGATACTTTAAAGGAGAAGATGGTGACAACACCTATATTAGTGTTCCCATATTGGGGAAAGACATTTCATGTTCATGTAGATGCATCAACAATAACACTTGGTGAAATTTTGGCGCAACCATGAGCAAGTGACTTAGATCATCCTATAGCCTTTGCAAGAAGGAATTTATCAGAATCTGAGTAGAATTACAACACCACAGAAAGGAAAGGCTTAGCCATGGTATATGCACTTCATAAATTCAGACATTACTTATTGGGAAAGCATTTTAAAATGTTCACAGATCATTATGCCCTCAAATATCTAGTCAACAAGCTAGTGTTGGGGGGCAGGATCTGTAGATGGTTGTTATTATTCCAAGAATTTGATTTTGAAGTAATAGTCAAACCAGGGAAGCTAAATGTAGGACCTAATCACTTGTCAAGGGTAACCAATGGATAAGAACCTACTAACTTGGAAGACAACTTCCTTGATGCACAATTATTTTCAGTACAAGTAGTTGATGAGTACTTAATTGATGTCATTAAATTCTTGAGTACATGAGTTGCGCCAACGGAGTTTAGTACTATGCAAAATAAAAATATGGTAGTTAGAGCTGTAGAATATCAACTCATTGCAAGTAATTTATACAATATGGGCGCATACAACATCTTGAGAAGGTGTTTATTGGAACATGAACTGTCCCTGGTTTTAGTAGAAGCTCATGAAGGTATAGCTAGAGGACACTATGCAAGTAGAGATCCTGTATAAAAGGTATTGCGTGCAAGTTTATGGTGGCCAACATTTCATAAGATGCCAAAGAATACTGCCAAAACTATGATGTCTGTTAGAGGGTTGGCAAACCCAACAGGAGGGATGAGATTCCCCTAAGACCATAAGTAAATCTTCAAGTATTTGAAAAGTAGGAAATAGATTTTGTCGGACCGATTAATCCACCAGTAAGAAGGTCAGGAGATAGATACATCATTACTACGACATGATACTTAACCAAATGGTAAGAAGAAGCACGAGTCAAGGATTGCAATGTAGAGATAGTAGTGAACTTCTTATTTGAGCAAGTGATCACAAGATTTGAATGCCCAAGGATTTTGATGAGTGATGAGGGTACCCATTTTATCAATAGTACCATCAATACTATGACTGAGGAGTTTGAAGTCTATCACCAGAAGAGTACACCATAATATTGTTGAGATATTTAATTGTTGTAATAAAATTCCCACATAAATTGTCAACCAGGTTCGTAAGCTGATGAACTGCAAATACAGTATGTGCAAGTAACTGACAAAAGTATAACCTAGTTTGTCTTTTCAAGAGAAAGAGGACTAAGCAATCACTTGATCAAGAAAGGACTCAAACCAAACTATCTACTTAACAATCAACTAATGGATCAATCATGTAATTTCTAAAAAAGAAATCATCTATTGATTGATGAAAACAAAACAACAATTCCCCAAGCAGATGTCTATATCAACCAAATTTATGGATCCAATCAAGTCTCCATGTGATTATGTTACTGACCTATCATGAGACTACTCAGCTCGAGAATGTCCCCTATCAACCAACCCTATTCTTAAGCTAAGAGGCTTACCTCATAACAAGCATGACAGACTACAGGGTTCCATTGCATTCTTACCCACACACAATAACCAGTGTACAGGGGAATGACTCTGGAAGAGTCTTGCCACAAAGCTTGACACTTTATTTGATGAAGCAACATAGTAAATATATTCTGGGAACACTTATAACACTCAACAAAGAATTTAAACACACATCTTATACACTAATCAATAGTTACACTCGAATGTAAACACACAACATGCATTTAAACTAAGCTCTTAGCTCCTGAAATGTTATCTCTCATTGCTACACTACCTCTAGAGGTCACACCTTGCATAACAAGCAAATAATTCAAATCCCCAAGGACAGAGTCTCATTAACAACCTACTCCCCTAATACCATAGAGTCTGAATACAGTAACTAATTATTCTGCAGATACACTCCATTCTTTCAACAGTAAAAGATGCATCCAAAGTTTATTAAATGTGATCAGGTCATCACAAAGCTTCTATATTTAATATTAATTCTTCTTATCTGAAAATAAGTGATGAAGTATTTCCTTGTGAATAGATATGAATTATGGAAGTCTCAACGTACTCATACATCTCATTTCAGATCATTATAATGTGTTCAATAAACCAACCTTTGTTAATTTAGAATCAATCCTGTGCATATCGTATTATAACCCCAGATTGGCACATACATAGTAGATGAATTCTAGATCCCAATTTAACTTTATCCAGTAAATGAGGTGAGTGCTTACTTATTTATCATTTATGGGAAATATTTAAACGAGGTATTTGAGATTAAGTAAGTTGCAAATAAATACTCGAATATATGTGACCTTCAAATATCTACAGAGAAGGAGATATAATTTGGTGAAATACATGCATAAAATCATTTATTTGCAATCTATGTGTTCATATGAAAGATTCTCCATCGTACTAAGGGAAATCTGATTCATAGCTTAAGAGAAATCCCCAATCGGTACAGAACACAAAAAACCTCAAGCAAACTTAGAATCTAAACTCCACGCCAATCTGTTCAAGAATGTAGTTACAACAAAGTAAAAACAAGTAATATACATATAACTCAACTTACCAGGGGAGGTGGGCCCATGAATTCCCAAGTAGTGAGAGAAAACGATTCAATAACTCGCCATGCTTATGAACAAGGATAAATCAAAACCTATTAATATCACACATAAACCCTTACTTTACTCACATCACATCGATCATAATATCAATACAAGAAATGGATAACACAGTTTTTCATTAAATTTTGCAAAGAGTATGTACAGCATAAGAAGTTACATAGACCAAACACCCTCATATATATCTAGTTCTGAGTATATCAGATTACATTGCTTTCCCCGGTTCTCGGGAACTCAAGGCAAAAAATGACTGAACAAAACTAGAGGATATTACTAACCACGATTTCCTCTATCTCAGGAAATCGTTAAAACCATCTTAGATATCGTCCTGTGTTGAGTTCGAACCTTGATCTGGTGCTACTCTATAATATTTGTTTGTGGTTCGATCCCTGTGTAAGTATAAGACTGTTGGGCGCAAGGGAAATGGTAAAAAACCATTACATTAACCATAAGAACAATACCCATGTTGCTAACTCCATCCTGGGTGCGCGTAGCTAGGAGAAGCTACAACCTTAGGTACCAGAATGCCTGCGTAGGTACTAGAAATCCAGGAATAGTGCGAGAACAGTTGTTTCATTGAAAAGGTAAGTGTCTTTTATCATTGGTAAAATAATAGCTAAAAGATCCTAATTAATTTATCAAGAACTTCAGAACTTATCAAAATGAACAACTTTTACCTCATGTTGTAATCAGGATCTTTAGTCAAGCAAATAGGTAGTAATGGGAGGTAATACGTTGTATTTCAATGCCTAGGTAGGGGGTTAAATGGACAAAAGAGGTGTATGGTGAGTGACAAAATGGGAGCTCAACAATCATCCTCAGGAAAATGGGACAGTAGAAGCTTTCAAAAAACAATTTGAGTCTGCCTTGAAATATATCTGCAATGTTAACATCTTCCTTTTCCCGTGTTGCTAACCTGGAGACATCCCATGTCTTCTCAGTTCCTCTACTATCTCTACAGTATTATGTTGGCCTCTCATACTAAGATAATAAGAAACCAACACAAATGGGCTTCCGTACCAAGGATAATAACCCTTCAATAATGAAATAAGAGATTTGGCCTCCCGTAGGGATAACAACCAACATGGCCTCCTGTAATAAGATAATAACCAAGATGATCTTCCTAAGGGACAACAACCAACAAAAATTGGACTCCCATACCAGAGATCATGGTGCAATTCATGAGGGATCCCACATCAAGGATAATACCCTTCATCATCAAAATTCAAGCAACTACAGGGTAATGATGAAATCAAATAAGGAATGTAGTACAAAACTTTACCTTAGTCTATAGTCATGCTCAATTTTGATTTTGGTCATACTCAGAAAGATCAAAAGAGGAAAGCCTCATCTTTTATGTCTTCATCTCTCTAAGGTGGATCTGGATTAACGTCGGTAGTGGATGCAAATTGTCTTCCTTTCTTCCTAGTGGGACAATTTCTCACAAAGTGTCCATACTTGTTACATCTGAAACACTGGATCTTTGATTTTTCTTTTCTATGATCATGACCCGAAGTTGATGAAGTATTCTCGTCTCTGAATTATTTATTGAAGCTTCTTCTATTCTTTCCTCCTTTCTTTGTATGAAAAGCAAGAGCATGATTTTCATCATGAGGAGATTCTTGTACTCCTCTAGCTATAAGTTTGATTTCTTCTTGGGTACAGTCTATCCATAGATGATCAAAAGTAGGTAGTTCTTCTCTACCACTAATACTTTGAAATTCCCAATGTATTGGAAGAGCATTGAGAGTGGTCAAGACAAGTTTTATCTCTGATACAACTTCTCCAATGGCACCTAGCTAATCTTTGATCTTTGAAATATTCATGAAGAAGGTAGCAACGGTGTCAGCTTTTGTCATCTTGATGTTTTGAAGTTGGCTCTTCAATGTAAGAACTCTAAGGGTGTTTTTACTCTCAAATATATTCTTCAATGCTTCATACATATCATAAGTTGTCTTCAGGTTGGAAATACGAGGTAGGAGATGATCTCTCATTGAGTATATAATTATCTTCCTTGCCTTGACGTCATATTCCTTCCTTTCTTCCTTCTCTTCATCGGTAACTATTTCCGGTAGAGTCTTGTTGGCCCTTGACCAAGTTTTGGGAACACTTGATCATATTTGACCATTTTTGGGACTTTGACAGCCTGTCGAAGATGGAGTGCCAGACAAAGCAAAGATCAAGGGATCTCGACCCACTTTCAAGTCCCTTTTAGGGTTTTGGGACAATGTAATGGGAAAGTGATGTCGGCCCGTGGGTTTACCCACGTTTAGTCCCACTTTTGTAATGTATAAATAAAAATCTAGGCATCTAGTAGGCGGGGGGGGATTGTATTGTATCTATGTGATATAGACTAAGTGCCAAGAAGGGATCTGTGTGATTGAGAGATTTGTGCATTCTATATAGACTTGCAGATCTTAGTGCAAGTCCCTGTGTGAATATATAGAAGGCTTTGTGATGAAAGGCAAGAAGGATCTAGCAAGTTGCACAGATATTTTGTCATGTGCGAAGTAAGGGTTTCTACGACTTTGTGCTTGTAACTGATTGGTTGATGATAATAAGAAGAAGAGTTGGTGGACGTAGCCTCAAGGTGGAGGTGAACCACCTAAATCTGTGTGTTATGCTTTGTGCCCTGACTTGTTGTGTTTATCTCTTCTTTCTCTAAGTGCTTTGATATATTTAGATGGATATATTTATGCTTTGTGCTTATTAGATGTGTATGAATAGTAGATCTAACATGTATGAAGATGCTTAGTGTTGATCTACTGGATCTAATCTGTTTTACTGTTGCTAAGTACTAAGATACCTTAGATCTAAATGAATGTTGTGATGCTCTGTGCTATCTGCGAAGTATAATGAGAATTGACTATTGATGAATGATCGATGCTAAGTGCTCTATAAGAGATATAATCATAGATTTGTGTCCCAGCTAAGGTTGCAGACACCTGAGTCTTGCAACCACCCCTGCCTCTACCTTGGGTTAGACTTCATCTTCTTCGCAAGTGTCGCCGAAAGGGTCGGTAGTTAAGGTTTTTTTGGTGCACATTTGTAGCATTGAACCTTGGGTCTGCCCCTGTGCCAACAAATGGTTCCGTTGCCAGGACCTGAAACTGTGATTGTTGGGAATTGAGGAAGAAGAAGCTTTATGCAAAGATTCGTCCTGAAACTGTGGAATCTTTGGGCGTGGATCTATGCCCTAGTGCACAGTATCCCACTTGATCTAAAAGCCTCCCTGCTAAAGAAAGAAGGACATATTTGAAGAAAATAAGTAAGATTTGAACGCTTTGTGCTCTAAGAAAATAAAAAAAGTGGAAGTTTCTGAAGAAAAGAGGTTAGATTTGCAAAAAAGAGGTAAGATCCGTAAGATCAATACTTTGATAAAGGTAAGAATAGTTAAAAGTTCTTATATATGGAATCTTTGTGCTTGTAGAAGTAAGATAAGTGGAAATTTTTGTTTCTAGAGCATGGATCTAGGTATGTTTGATAGATTCTGTCCTAGCTTAAAAACTTGGGCACTGATAGATGAAAGAAAGTTTGATTTGAATAGATATGATAAGCATAATGATAGATATGTTATACCTATGCATATAAAGAATGTTTGGACTAACAAATGGATGTAGGATCCTAGAAAGAATTGTTTGCAGGCTAGCTACCATGATCCTGGTGCGCAATACAAAAGAAGTTGGGGAACATTTAAATGAAAGAGATGGTTAACCCTCTGTTACAGTTGCAGAAGACCGGGACATCTTGCTAAGGAATTCCCCAGTGGAAGATATAGTTTCCTATGTTGTGAATCTTTGGACCATTAAGTGTTGGATTTCCCCAGAATGATTGCTAAGCTTGAAAAAATGAACCCGAATGAAGAAAACCCTAAGGCAAATATAGAAGAAAAAACCCCCCAGCAAGAAACAAAGAAGGTATTGATGCAAATGAAAGAGACCCTGAACAACCACGGATATGTTAAACTATCAGAGATTTTCAAAGAAAAAGAATGCATTGAAGCAAGAACAAGAGACTTCAACATTGATTCTGTCCTTGATGAAGAAACACCAGTGAACATTATGCCAAAAAGAACTTGGGAAGCTATAGGAAGGCCTGCTATGATCCCTTCATTAAGAGGAATAGGGTTATTTAGAGAAAAACTGGTGAACCCATGTGGAAGGCTCACTCAAATATCTATGAATGCTAATGGAACTTCGATAAAAGAAGATTTTGAGATTATTAAATTCATTGAAGACAACGCCCTGTATACCATGTTACTATGAAAATCTTGGATTGGTAGAGATCAAACTAGAAAGAAGGAAGAAAAAGAGTTTTTGGAATAGAAGAGACAAGAGTTAAAATATGTCATGACCAGAAGGATCGTGCAGTTGATTGAAGAGAAGGAGAACAAATCGAAGCTACCTGACACTAGAATCCCAGATGTCAAATCTGGAAGAACGTTAAAGGACTCACAGAAGATTGAAGTATCTGTCTTAGATATAGAAAGAGTATTTCCCATGAGTCATAGGAAAGAATCTCAACAGCGCGAAGTGACTATGTCCAAGGAAAATAAGAATCAGAATGGGAAAAGAACCACCAAGACAAAGCTCGCGGGGAAGAAGGATATAAAGCTGAGTAAGAAGAAGGCTAAGACTGAAAAGTTACAGAAGATTCCAGAGGGAGCCTCACAAAAGGAAAACTTTGTAGAATTTGAACATCGCCGAGATATCAGAACAACGACGTAGGCTATTTCGTCGTGGTGAAGCAATATAGTTGTTAGAGGCTGATATACCCATTCGATTGCTGCTCCAAATGGATTGAAAAGCATTGATGGCTCATCACCAGACTATCGGACCATGCCATAATGGACAGAACAAGAATTAATGAGGCTCATACTCATTGCAAAGAAAACTGTTGCCAATATTACCTATTTATCTCATCGGGCCATGCCCGAAGAACACTTTCACCAACTGATAATTTGAATACCACAGACTAGAAAGTGTATACAGTGATCATCGCGCCTTTGTTGTTCATTCCTGTGAAATATCTAAGATCATTGTGACCCCAATAATTTACCCCGAGCACGTATGTCCGAAGAGCTTAGTGCAATTGAAGAATCTGCGAAGGAAGTACTCACTGATCTCAGGACCGAGAAAATCATGTCAGAAAGAAGGATGTCTGCAGGTGTTCAAGCATCATCAATAAGAGGAGTCCAAGCTTCCCCATTGACTGCTTGTGGATTGGGAACTTCCAGAACCACGACAGAGGCAAGAACGAAGCACGGAGACAACATTGTGAATGCCAAGATCATTCTGAGCATTCTACCTGCCTACCTACCACATCTAAGTGGCACCATCAACCGAGACAATGTGCCCAAAGAGTTTGACTATGATTTGGTCACAGTGTACCTCCCGAAAGGGATACGCATGGTTCGATCCGACCAGGATAAGTTCACAGCATTGAAGTTCAGTGACATCAACCTTGGAGACAGGAAGGCTTACATCATGCTCACCTCACATAAGTATCTAACTAGGAATAAAGGAAAGAATTCAAAGATTATCCCACAACCATGGACCCAGAACCTCGTGCAGTCCACACTGCTCAATGTGATGAAGATCTCGCACTTCGGCTGACACCAGGAAGTAAACGCATGTGTGAAACTGTTGTTATCTTGTTACCACAGAGGTTATTTATGGCTGAACCACCGCATCACTGTGGATTCGACCTTGATCAATCAGATCACAGGGATGAGCATGCAAGGCCCTGACCCACAAGGTTTTTACCCTGGAAAGACCTCAGACCGAGCATTAGCGTAGATAATAAAAGAGACTTATGGTGATGTCGAGAAGGGCACGTGAGGGTACAAGGTAACCTCTATCCAGAATGGTGCAGTGCGCCTCGCATGTAAGTTGATCACAAGCAGGATAGTTCACAAGAACTAGCCCACCAAAGTGACTGGATTTGTAGTTGACCTCGTAGGAAAGTGCATGGAGGGACTACAGATGAATTGGGCACAGTACCTTGTAAACCAGCTGAAGCTTGATTGTAGAGAAGTGCAAGACCAAGGGAATGGGTTCCACTTTAGCTGGCTTATCATCCTAATCACATTCATTGCATGGGAAATGCTGGAAGGTGTGACCTTTCCTGACATCGAGCCCTTCGAACCTTTGGCTGCGAAGTTCAATACCACATGGTACTCTAACGATATGAAAAAGCAATGGCAATCCAATGTCGTCTTCCATACTTACTACAATCAGTTGAAACAAGCCATCCAGTCTGAGCCTCGGATGACCCCAAATACCCTCCATACGTTTTGACCCTTAATGAAGTTCAGCGTGGACCGCCACTTCATTTATATAACAATGTGCGCTGATGAGCACAAGCAGCAGTTGCAGTCATATTACAAGTTGACAGAGGAATACTTAGAAGAGATCACTAAGGAATGGTCGATGGACCTCCTTATTTCAGCCAACCCTGTGGAGTTGTCCGATGTAGATATCCTGGAAGCTGCGCAGGATACACCCGAACCTAGTAATATGAAGAACCCTACAGAAGTTTAGGATATAGACATCACATCTGTAAGGACTGCATCCATTTCACCAGATGAAGGGGGTGATGGTGAAGAGATAGAAGGCGCATATATTTAACACCAAAAAGGAAAAGTACCACTGCCTAGGGATGAAGAGGACTCGTCAAAGAAAATGAAGGTTTCGCCTCTGAAATCTTCCTCCAAGAAGAAACCTAGAACCCCTGTAACCAAGATGCGAACTACCCTCACATTGGATGATTTTGATTTCATCATTGCAGCTGTGAACGATGCTTCACAGGAGGTATTAAAGAAGCAGGAGGTGAAGCAGGAGCAGATGTATAATCATATTGAGGTTGAACTCCAAGGAGTGCAGCAGGGACTCCAGTCTAGCCGCGCAATCTCCACTGTGCCTCTGATAGGAGGAATAGTAGAACTAGGAGATAAGCCAACCCAATTGCACCAGATCGTCAATAAATTTGAAGCTCACCTTCGACAAGCTCAGGAAGAGACACCGCAAGCCAACTAGGCTTTGACACAGGTATAGGGAGTACTTCTTGAGCAGCGCAGTGTTGTCGAACGAGAAAAACTTGCTCTTCAAGCACAGTGGGACAAAGAGAAAGTAGAGCTACAACAGAGCAAGGAGTAGTTAATTGTGGAGCAGCAAGAAGTAAAGGAGTTGGTAAACATATCACTTTGCTCTGTGACTATCATAGAAGTGAGAGATGAAGAACAAATTCCACACCAGGTGGCACAACTTGAAGAAGTGATCCAACAGCTTCAACAACGCAACGCAGACCTGGAACTTCGTACTATGCCCAAGACTCCTCAAGAAATCATAGACCTAAGAGAGGCGATTGCTCGTAGTGTAGTTGGCAGAATGAAAGCTCTTGCCTTGGAGTGCAAGTAGCTGAGCTCTAGGAGCACTTAGACGTATGAAAACCTCACAGAGAATCTAGAGTTACAAGCATTGGATTCATAGCTCCAAGAAGCAAAGAAACATGCAGATACATTACAGGCACAACTAAAGGCCTTGTCACCAGTCGAGAGAATGAAGAGGTTTCTAGAGAAATGCACAGCCCAGCAGTAGGTACACACACTTCAATGTAAAGTGATGGAAGTCTTTCAATGACTTCAACTAGTGCAAGAGAAGGCATTCCAACTGTTCACTAAAGTTGAAAGCTAAGGAGTAGAACTTGAACAAGTTGTGACTATAGCATAACAATGCCTAGAAGGACCAATTAGTGATGCACTCATCCAAGAATTCATTGACCAAGAGGCAGTAGAATTGCAGGAGGTCGAAGAATCTTGAGCCAAGCTCGAGGCATTCGAGGAAAAATTGCTCAGACCGCAGTGACTTAGGACGAGTCATAGGTGAGTGTTGGGGGCATGTTGTCCCTTGACCAAGTTTTGGGAACACTTGGTCATATTTGACCATTTTTGGTACTTTGACAGCTTGTCAAAGATGGAGCGCTAAACAAAGAAGAGATCAAGGGATCTCAGCCCACTTTTGGGTCCCTTTTAGGGTTTTGGGACAATGTAATGGGAAAGGGATGTCGGCTAGTGGGTTTACCCATGTTTAGGCCCACTTTTGTAATGTATAAATAAACATCTAGGCATCTAGTAGGCCGGGGGGATTGTATTGTATCTATGTGATATAGGCTAAGTGCCAAGAAGGGATCTGTGTGATCAAGAGATTTGTGCATTCTATATAGAATTACAAAGATTAGTGCAAGTCCTTGTGCGAAGATATAGAAGGCTTTGTGCTGAAAGGAAAGGAAGAAGGATCTAGCGGGCTGTGCAGATCTTCTATCATGTGTGAAGTAAGGATTTCTACGGCTTTGTGCTTGTAACTGATTGGACGACGATAATAAGAAGAATATTTCGTGGACGTATCCCCAGGGTGGGGGTGAACCACGTAGATTTGTGTGTTATGCTTTGTGCCCTAACTTGTTGTGTTTATCTCTGCTTTTGCTAAGTGATTTGATATATTTAGATGGATATATTTATTCTTTGTGCTTATTAGATGTGTATGAATAGTAGATCTGATATGTATGAAGATGCTTAGTGCTGATCTACTGGATCTAATCTGTTTTACTGTTTCTATGTACTAAGATACATTAGATCTAAATGAATGTTGCGATGCTCTGTGCTATCTGCAAAGTATAATGCGAATTGACTATTGATGAATGATCGATGCTAAGTGATTTATAAGTGATAATCACAGATCTATGTCCCAGCTAAGGTTGCAGAAACCTGAGTCTTACAACCACCCCTACCTCTACCTCAAGTGATCCTTCACCTACTTCACAGGTGTCGTTGAAAGGGCCGATAGTTAGGGTTTTGTTGGTGTGCTCTTGTAGCGTTGAACCCTGGGTCTACCCCTGTGCCAACAAGTCTTTTGTATCACACTCAATAGGTCATCCTCTTCCAGGTTGAATTGTAGTCTTGACTTCGAGGAACTTAAGTTGCTTGATCCATCAATCCTATCTTCCACCAAGGTTTTGTTCCTCATGGTTTGGAGATTCTTCCACAAACCCTTAGCAACTAGGCTAGGAAACCTAACGATTAGGCTAGGCTAGAAACCTTAGGTTTCATTGGGCTTATGATTGCCAACAATAAGCCTTGAAATTTAGAAGAACACTGGTAATCTTGAAAAATTCCTTCAATGAGCTGCAGAAACTCTAAAAACGAAATTCTGCAGAAAATTGCAGAACCCTAGAAACCATAGGGCCAAAATTCCAAAATTCTTGGAAATGCAATTTGAAAGTTGTTGGAGGTGCGCTGAAGGAGGTCGTACACTCCTATGCAATTTTTAGCCCCAACGTTTTAGTGGAAGGTGCTGAAACAACCAAAAAGGAGAGGGTCGTACCTTTTTTTGGAAACCCTAGGAGGGTCGTACAGATTGCAGAAAAGAAAGGACAACTTTCTTGAAGCTTATGCAATGGATTCTTTCAATACCTATGCTCTGATACCATGTTGAATTTTCACTATGCTAGGCTCAAGCATTAGGTTTATTTCATTTAGCATGTACTTGAACCACAAACAAATGCAATAGCACCATACACAAGTGTTGAAATAACCAAGATCACAAGAAGAATAACCATGCACAAGAACACAAGAAATATCCTGGGAAACCCTTCTACACAAGGGAAAAAAACCCAACAATCCTTTGTTATATTCTCAAGAGAATATCCCCCACACCATAGACCTTAGCACACAAGAGGGTGCTTACCAAAACCTAGAAAATTGCACCCAAGAGAGGTGTGCACTTCATCCTTAAAGTTAGGTCTGAAATTTCCAAATGACAAGTGACAAGTGTGTTTTTTCAATGGGGAAATCACATTTATTTATACAAGACCAGACACAACAATAAGTGTGTATATTGGCACAACATGGCCGACCTCAATAACTCAAAAATATAATTATTTATTATAATAAACATTAATTATCTTTCACATATGTTGGGGCCAACTTGTACCCTTTACATCACAATTAGGGTTACAGGTAAATATTACACTTAGACAATATAGCAAGGGATCCACACGTCCACTAGTGCTCAGCCACTAGGGACACATCCACCTGTGCTCATCCACAAGGACGTCATAATCAACAGATCTCTATCTCAACTGAGTCCACAGGAGAATTATCAGAAGTGCCACATTGACTCAACTCTCACACTGAGGAGAACGATACACCCATCACATGGGCACACCCAACACTGGGGGATGACTCAACTCAGTCAAGAGGAGAACGATACACCCCATCACATGGGCATACCCAACATTGGGGTCTTTCACAGGTAGACTCAACTCAGTCATAGAGGAGAATGTATCCTGGAGAATGTTACATGATGCTGCAATCATCAACAAAAATGGTATATAAGTGGATTTCAGACAGTGTGCAAGCACCATATAGGAGCACAGACGAAAATATAAATATCATTGCGTAGACAATAGAGGGATATATGCAGGAAATAGAGGATTTAAAATAAAAACTTAATCCTATGATTCCTCCTAAAGTCCGAGAGAAAAGAGAACAGTAAGAGGCCTTCCATACAACTAAGATGGCAAGGGAAGCCAAGGAAGTCGCATAAATTTTTGACATAACTGCACAAATATGGTGTTAAGGTCCTAACCCACACATAGGTAGATCAATGTATTCGGATGTAATAAAGGTCAATATTAATAAGACCTTTCAATAAAATAGAATAACGCAGATGTAAGAAGACCTAATAGAAGCTTCTGCTTCTAGAAGGATCTTCCTCTAGATGCTTCTTTTTAGTATAAATAGGAGTCGAGGGTATGAGAAACCTAGCTTGGATATTATTGTAACAGAGCGCTGCTCGACTGGAGGTTGCCCCCTTGAAGAGGCTTGTGAACATTGCTATCTGATTCAAAGTGCTATTTCTGTTGCTATTTCGTATATCATTTCTGTGTATTGTGAAGATTATGCTGGATATTTTACTGTTATTCTATCATTTCTAGCATTTCATTTCTGTTCTGCATATTTTATATATCTGGTATCTTGCAAGTGGTATCAGAGCACTTTCCTTGGCAGAAATTGTGGGTATTTTTTTTCCAGGGTAGAGACGTATTCCGGCGTCTTTAAGCCACAGAGATCTGTCATTACGCACATAAACCCGTAGTTGAGGGATTCATACACACAGGAAATACAAGTGGTTCTTAAGCGCACGTCTGTTGGCCACCCTTGTAACCCCTGTTGGTACCCCTTTGAGTGGTAGCGCATCAGACAACACTTGTGTACGGACAGGCCTATATTTCCTGAAGCCCTCTGTAGATAAACCTATCGGCTGTCGGACTACTATAGTGTCACCGAGAATAGCACTCGGGAAGATACTCTCTAGTACCTGGGTAGTCGAGTAGTACGGCTAAGGGTACGGTCTATCCTCCTTAGTTAGTGCCCTGAGATATTGGGCCGAGTACTACTGTTGGACCCTGCACGTATATCAGAGAGCTATAGCAC
>ML786243.1:99283-137222 GCA_009831015.1 Picea engelmannii | reverse complement strand
AAGAGAAATCAAGCTTAACTACCATGTAAGATAAATAATAATTAAATTGTGAAATACGAATGAAGGTATTAGATAGAGCCACTATATCCAACTATCATGTAAGTGATAGAATAACTAAATTATGAGATTTATAAATAAATAATTTCTAATTACCATTTAGTGACATAGAAACTAGAACATGTAATAAAGCATGAGCAAGTATAATAACAACTAGACTACAAAGTCATTAGCAAGTAACAAGAGTAAGAGACCAATACATGCCCTTACCTATAAGTGGGATATAATAGTGTAAGTATATGTTGAAATGATCATACATCATGAAATATTGTCCCTTTCATTGAGTGAGGAAGGGGTAGATATGTTAACTCTTAAGGAAGGGACAAAGGACTAGTGTGATGAAAAAGAAAGTGACAATTCTAGGACAAATCTAGTGAAGGTAATAGGTTGAGACACAATGATGTTAGGGAGGACCTATAGAAGGAAAAAATGTGTGAGGAAGTGAAAATAGGGTGGGCCTAGTGAAGGAAAAAAGGAAAGAGGCATTGACATAATGGTAGAGCTAGTGAAGGAGAAAAAAACAAGAGGTGGTGATGCTAGGGAAGACCTTGGGAAGGAAAAAAGGTGAGAGGTGGTGGCTCTAGGGTGGACCTATAAAATGTAGTAAAGGAAAGAGGTGATGATTCTATGGAGAACCTAGCAAAGGAGAAAAAAAGTGACAAGTGTGAGGGGTGAAATTGGGAAGGAAATATTGTAGTTGTAGCTTACATGATGTGACAACCACACTAAATGACTTGCATGAACAACACAATGATTGATTCTTTCTAGGATGTAATCACCTCAAGTTGGTCCCTATGCAAGGAAAAGATTCATGAGAAAATCAACTACAGTGCGGAGTGCTCATCAAAGGAGAGTGACAAAGAGGAGGATTAGGAAGAGGGGAATTCTTGGAGCAAGTCGAAGTAGCCAAAGGGAGGAAAACAAGAAGACAGATGGGGCTTGAGAACTGTTGAGGTATGATATGGACAATGCTAATGAAACGAGGTCAAAGTTGGCCCCATAATGGTTTCTCTCATGACAAGGATTAATTCAACTTAGTGAATCCATATTAAAATATAGAAACCTTTTGAAGTTAACAAATTCATCTTTGGATTGTTGAAATATTGTAACTTCGAAGAATATTATACCTGAGACAGAGTTGAATAATATTTTTATATTATATTTAATTAGGCCCTATTGTGCCTTAGCAAAAGTCGACCCTATTGTCCCTTGACAATTAATTGTAAATTAAGAGGGTAAAGTGACAGGTCGGCCCATACCTAATTATAGGTTGGCCATACCACTATTTATAACAGAGCCCAGTGTCTCATTTAGATACACACACACCTAGCTTTGCAGTGCGAAAGTATTGAAGAAGAAGATGTTGCAATTGGGGGTGACGTCAAGGAGGGTTTTTGGTCTATCTCTTGGTATTTCTTGGTCAAGTGGTGCGCTACTCTTCCTAATGAAGGAGTAGAGGAGGATATTTTGTTCGTTCTTTGGTCTATCTATATTGAGGATTTTTTTCTGGGTTTTATTCCCCATGAAGGTTTCCCAGTATAATCTATGTGTCTCTATTGTTTATGTGATTGCCTCTCTTTCAATGATCTTATTTATGCAGCTAATGTGTTAAATGATTATAATAATAAAGAAGAACTATAAATGCTAGTTGTGTAAGTAAAACTTCAACATGGTATTAGAGCTATCCTAAAAGAGAGCAACTCACAGTTTATAAGAAGTAGCTAGCCTCAACACACCCTCTCCAAAATCTAGTTTTTAGTGTTGTAGCTGCCGAAAAATTAGGGTTTTTGCATAAACCCTAAGAGTGAAGTTTCCCCTGTTTAAAGAGGATGTTGGGGAAAGTAACCACATCTAGAAGCTCTCCCTAGGAGGAAACATCTATCCCCTGTTGAAAAATTAGGGTTTCCTCATAAAACCTTAAGTTGCAGTTGTAGTATCAATTGCAGTTGAAATGCCAGTTTCTTCATGCCAGTTGCAGTGAAAGTTTTTGTGAAGTGTTGGGACTATTTTTTATTGTCCCAGTGCGCCTTACCCTATAAAATCTTTAGCTAACTTTAAGTTACAAGTTGAAGCACGTTTGAGGTTTTAATGGTTCGTTATTGATTTTTGTTGCTTCCGGATGGTGCCACTACCTGTTGATACTGTTAGAGGTATGTACTTACATATGTTCAAACTGTATCATTATTCTAAAGGGTATTTATAGGAGAAAGGATCTTTTGTCTAAACAACAATCGTAGATCCAGAAGGATCTCAGATCCAACACATTCAGAGGAACAATGCACCCCAATTTTGGTTAATTTGATATGCCTCTATTTTTTATGGAATTATTGTGATCTTATGAACATATAGGTTTTATTTTGATCTGTTGAAGTTATGAATATCATACTAATCATTGGTCAAAATTAAACTCAAAGTATTAGATTGATTAAAGTTGAAATTATAGAGTTTATTCTCTAACCCGGTTTTATGTCAAGAAAGCATATTATCTTAGTACATAGGACAGGTTGAAGAAAACACTTTTCATCTTGAGTGAAGGAGACTCATAAGAAAAGAAACACACTCATTCTTGAGGACAAGACTCCAGGTTCCAGGTTACCATGGAGGAATGATTGGTCACACCACTAGAAGAGTGTTTATCTCATTCCTTATTATTGTATTTCTTAATTTTTACCCTTGTTTCAGGTAGGTCACAAGTGATATCTCTGAAGGAGCTACTGTGATGATCGTTCTCACTATTTTTATTATTATTATTATAAAGAGTATTATTCTTGTCTATTGTTTCTCCCTTGTTGTTCTTGTTCTAGGTAGGTCATAGGTGATAACCCTGAAGGGAGCTATAGTGATGGTTGCAGGAGGCAACATATTAGATGAAACATGAAGGAAAATATCCAAGTTGTATGCATGACCGTATACATCCATGTACCAAAGAAGAAGTTACTTTTGCTAGATACAAAACATCTCATATGAAGACAGATCATGAGAAGTAGAAGGCTCCAAAGATGAAAAAAAAAATCCCTCTAGTGCAGTTGATCACTCTTCAAATCATCATGAAGAGTTAGTAGAGCCAGAAGGGCCTACCTAGAATCAATGTAGTAACCAGGAAGAGACCAGTATAATCCTGTGACACTTCATAGGATGCAAATCCATATAACATTGACGAGCCATATCAGAGGGAGAAGACGGCTCTGAAGATTATATAGTCTTAGAGGGAGAATGGAGACTCAGAGTGAACATAATCTTAGAGATGATCATATGAGAAAAGATGCGTCTTCCGAGACTGACAAACAGATGCCATAAGTTGAGAAGACTAGATCATAGCTTCAAAGACTTCTAGGAGACATGAAATCTCCTGGGAAGATTTCCTTGTTGCAGTGATAGAGGAGGAATCTAGTCAGAAGGAATTGGATATGGATTTTTTCTTGAGACCAGAAGGGAAGTCAGTGGTGACTTCCAAGATTGATCTAACAGAACAAGCATGTTGCGTATAATAGTATAAAGATGTACAAAGCCTGATTTGTGTCCAAAGGATTCTCCTAGCAAGAGGGAGAAAAATATGACAAGACACTTTCTCCAGTAATCAAAGAAATAGTTCCAGTGTTCATGTAGATAGCCAGAACAACCATGACTCTGATACAGTATGAAATTTAGAGGGATCAATCCCTGTATTTGAGTTTGAGTTTCCTCCATGAAAGAGGAAAAACTACCTTTAGTATCATCCACTCTCAATTTTAGATAAATTTGTTTCCATGATAGAATAGAGGAGCTACTCTAAGAGTTCAACAACTACAGTGAGAATAGAGTAGTCATTCTCATCTTCAGAAATAGAAGGTACATAGTCCCAGTCCTAGACGAATAGTTGCAGAGAGAGTAGAGAACATACTCTCAGATAGTGAGACAGATAGTGCTTTTCAGAAATCACATAGATATAGCACATGGTTGTGTATATTAAGTTGCATCTAAGAAAGTGTACTAGGTTGGTACAATGTGATGTAAAAATTTTGTTTCGAAGTACAATACATGAAGACTCATGTCTGCAGGTTGATGCAAGCTCCAAGATCTTGGTATGACAAGATTGATAGTTTTTCTGATGATCTTGGGCTTTACCAAGAGTAAATTTGATCCCAACCTTTATTTCAAGATTGAGAATGATGGACCAGTTATATTGCTGCTATATGTGGATGACTTATTCTTGACAGATGAAGAAAATATCATCACAGATTGTAAGAAGAAGTTTTTCGTTGAATTTGAAATGAAGGACTTAGGCCAATGCACTGTTTCTTAGGTCTTGAAGTATGGAAGAGCCCATAAGAGATTTTCCTTAGTCAAGGAAAGTATCTTGTGGAAATTCTGAAGAGATTCGACATGATGGACTATAGAACTATGTCCACTCCTATGGAGATGAATCTTAAGTTATTGGCTGATACTTTATATAGATAGATGATTGGTTCATTGATGTATCTGATGAATACCAGACCAGATATATGATTTGTTGTGAACACCTTGAGTCAGTATCTAGTGAAGCTCAAATGTGTTCACCTTGTAGCTGCAAAGAATGTGATGAGATACCTTAAGGGTACGTTGGACTATGGCCTCTTTTATACTGGATATTGTGACTTCAGATTGTAAGGATATACTGATTTAGATTAGGCTGGAAGGGCTTCAGACACAAAAATAACTTCAAGATGTTGTTTTAGTTTGGGGTCAGCGACGACTTCATGGAAAAGCAGGAAGCAATCCAATATTTCTCTCAGTATGACAGAAGTGGAGTACATTGCAACATGCTCTGCCAGTTGTGAAGCCATATGGCTTCAGAAGTTGTTGACAGGTCTGTTCGATCTAGATATGGAAGCTACCATGATTCTATGCGATAACCCGAGTTTCATAAAGATGATAAAGAACCCAATGCTCCATGATAAGACAAAGCACATAGAGATACAATATCACTACATTCGTGACATGGTGTAGAAGGGAGTTGTAAAGATCCAATATGTTGGCATAGATGAGCATGTTGAAGATGTGTTTACTAAGCCTTTGTCTCGTGTGAAGTTTGAGTACTTCCGAGACAATATTGTTGTAGTCCGAAAGGACCTCCCTCGAAAGGGGGAGTTATGTTGATGATACTATGGTATCCTGACCAACAACAGGTAGCTCAGTTAGGATTTTATATCCTAGGGGACTGATCATCCCTGGGCATATCTCGAAGGTCCGGTAAGGACGGTCTATCAGAGTACCTGTGCATGTATATGCCAGTTTTTGTCAGTAGTGGTAGCTCAATTAGGATTCTATATTCTAGGGAATCTTATGATTCCTAGGTAGATCTCGAAGGTCCCGTAAGGATGTTTTTTCTGAGTACCACAAGTGTTGTTTTTGATGCACCTGCCTCATTATGTTGCCACATATATATGTTGATGTTCCATCTTTGTGCTGATGATGTTGATGTTCCAGCTTCATGTTGTTGATGATGTTGATGTTCCAGCTTCATGTTGTTGATGATGTTGATGTTCCAACTTCGTGTTGTTGATGATGATGATGTTATTCCAACTTTGTGTTGTTGATGTTGATGTTCCAGCTTCATGTTGTTGATGATGATGATGTTACTCCAGCTTCGTGTTGCAGATGATGATGATGTTCGGTTTCTACTAATTTTGATGATGAGAAAAACTTTCGATGGCCTATAGATATGACCGACAATGTTCTCGATGCTAATGACGATGTCCGCTCCTCTTGATGATGTATTGAGCCCAGTTAGTTGTTATTAATGTTGTCATTAGAATACCCTTCTTGTTAAGGTGGAGTGTTGAAATATTGTAACTTCGAAGGATAGTCTAACTGAGAGAGAGTTGAATAATATTATTATATTATATTTAATTAGGCCCTATTATGCCTTAGTAAAAGTCGGCCCTATTATGCCTTGACAGTTAATTGTAAATTAAGAGGGTAAAGTGATAGGTCGACCCATAACTAATTATAGGTTGGCCATACCACTATTTATAGGAGAGCCCGGTACCTCATTTAGATACACACACACCGAGGTTTTCTTTGTCTATCTCTTTGGTATTTATTGGTCAAGTGGTGCACTACTCTTTCTATTGAAGGAGTAGAGGAGGATCTTATGTTCTGCCTTTGTTCTATCTATATTGAGGAAGTTTTGTTGGTTTTTCTTCCCCATGATGGTTTCCCAGGATAATCTACGTGTCTCTATTGTTTATGTGATTGACTCTCTTTCAATGATCTTATTTATGCAGTTAATGTGATAAATGATTATAATAATAAATAAAATCATAACTTCTAGTTGTATAAGTAAAAATTAAACAAGGATACCAGCAGGTGGCTAAGGATAAGGGAGAGACCCACCCTGAGCATCTGGGGAAAAATGCATGGAAATAAGGAGTAGATTATTTCCTTGATATGATCAAAACAAGTTGGGAGGTGACTGAATAAGGGATCCATTCAAGATGTCCCTAAGGATGCTCATGCATCCAAGGAAAATAGGTGTGAAATTTTGGAAGAAGAGTATGACCTAGCCATACGTACATCATAGATGTCTTAAGAAGAGGAGAAAGATGATTCAAAGATGCTAGGAGGCTGCACATAAGAGGCCAAGGGCTGAACCTTAGAAGTGGTATTAGGAATGAAAGAGAAGGGGTGGGGATGTTGTTGAATGGAATAAGTGTTACCGTAATGGAAAATAGCTCACTTATGAAGGTATAGGGAAAAATAATCATCACATCCAACCAAGATAAATCAAGGAAGATAATGTACAACATGTAGTGAAGACTAATTTCAATATTAGTCACAAACCCTAATTTCCACAGGCTCATATAGCAAACTAGAACCCAAAATTTTGACCATAGGTACTTCACTATGTCTCCTCAGGGTCCCAAGAATTTCATGGTGTGAAACTATCCCCAAAACAAGTTATAGAAAAAATACTAATATGACTCGTTTGAAGGAGCCAAACCTAAGGATCGTATGCTTTGAAACCAAATGTTATGCACCAAACACCCAAATAACATAAAAATATAAACATAAGTAACTACATGCCTTAAGAATGATAGAGAAGAATGAATGTCAAGCCTCTTCGTGGGGAAAACCTCATTTTACAATAGAACAAATGTATAAGACAAGATGATTTCTAAAACTAGGTCTCCTTGTTATATAGGAGACAAAGGGTGTAATTACAATTAAAGGGTCTAAGTGACAACACTAATATAAAATAGAAATTTGAGAACTCAATGTCTAGGTATTTATCTAGGGCTTAATAATATTGCTCTAAATATTTTGTTTCAGTGATCAAGGAGCACCACATTATGGATACTTTGAAGATGCTAGTCAAGGCTCTGTAGGAATATGTGGTTCAAGAGGCATCTTAGTCTTTGTCAAAAACCATTCCATTACTTTAAAAGTTTCCTTCTGACAAGGAACAAACAACAAATTAGAGTTGTGTGCACTATGGATCTTGCTAAAATTGGATATAGACAGAGGAGTTGCATGCATTCAAATTATTGGAGACAATAAGTTATTCTTAGACTAGGCAAAGGGGAAAGTAAAATTGGAGAATTATCACTTCTTCCAATTATGGAAAAAATTATAGAAGAAAAATGATCTTTTAAAGTTTTTTCTTCCTTCATGTATTCTAGGAACTTAATGAAACATTATATAAATTGTCAAAGGAAGCTTTCTTATTGTAGGAAAAATCACTAGTTATATTTGAATCAAATGAAAGCACATTTCTTCCTAGAGAGGTAACCTTGATTTACTAAAGGATTAGTGGTTCCAAGGAGGATCAATAGTACAATGCAAATGAACCCTTGAAGCTAACAGTATGAATAATTATTTACATTACCTAAAATTGGCTTAAAATTCAGGATCTTTATTGGATAACTGTAATTTATGAACTTTTATAAGTTTTCATACTAAACTTAGTATGTACAGTTTTTCTCTTTCTTTAGAAGAAATAGAGTGACCTAGTCCTTTGGAGTGTTGTAAGGACACAACAAAATGTATATTTTGATTTCTACTTGAAATATCGAATATATATTATTTTTTCTTGGAAAAAAAATTAACATTGTCATAATTACTAATTATAATGCTATATTAAGTTRWAGATACTATATATTAGTATTATAACWTTTTTTCACATGTAACTTCTCATCCCACCCTCCAACCCATAACMTAGAGTGAGATATTCCTCATGGCCCACGACTAGTACAAATTAACTAATTTGTGGCTACAAAAAATAACTAAAATTTGTATATGGACTATTATTTTTGACTCGATGACAATATTGTTATATTTGTAGTCATTTATAAMACAACTAAATTAAATTTAGTAATATTTCTCTTAATTAWTAATKGRTTRATGTAATTTGTTAACTTGTAGTATATTTACTAGTTTAATTAGTCATTAATTGTCGTTAATTTGTAGTATATTTACTAGTTTAATAAGTCATTAGTTGTTKTCATTTTGTCTAGTATATTTGTTTTTAAAATTAATCATGAATTGTTGATCATTTTTACTAGTATATTTAGTCAATTACTAATCTCAATCATTTATAACATGACTATATTAATAGTAGAATATATAATTGTTATTATTATACACATTTATTTTTAGTTTGGTATTTTCATATTTATTATATTTATTTATTGTTTAATAGTTTCATATGAATTTTATTTTTTTTATTCATTATCATGCAATATAATATGAATTTTATTTTTTTTATTCATTATCATGCAATATAAATTTATATAATGTGAATAATTTATTAAATTCTATGAATTTGTCTAATGTGATTTTACAATAATATATACAATCATATACTTAAACAATAAATATCATTAACATACACGTGAATCAAAAAGAGATTATATGTAAACTTGCATTAAACAATACTATACCTAAAATCATGTGCACATATTGTGTATGTGAAAATTGAAGTACACTATGAATTTCCAACTAATCCACTATTACAAAATTGTTGTCTCCATAAATTCAACAACATCAAGCACTACAGTTTCCAACTAGACAAATACATGAATATCATCTATATGTTTTCCAAATATTTCAAAGCTGGCCATTGAGTGAAACTTCCCTCCCCTTTCAAATGTTTACAACCGTATCATTTATTTTCATATGGAAGAGAGATGTTACTCATAACCTTAATAGCATTGACATTATCGTATTTTAGACTAAATGTCTCCAATGAATTATAACAAGTGAATGAATTAGTTTAAAATCGGAAACAACACTTTCACATTTTCATAACATTTTCATGACGATACAAAACTTTCACTTTATCATCTTTCTCGAATTTATGTCCTTACTACAATATTGTAGGACCAAAAACAAAGGTGTATATATAAATATTAAAAATAGCTTGATAAAATATGTTTCTTAAAATAGTTCAGTTAGTACTTTAATTTCATATTATCTATGATTTTGACACCTCATCCAATTTTAGTCATAACAAAAATATAATGACACCTCATCCAATTTTAGTCATAACAAAAATATAATAGAAAGTTATGTAAAAAACATATTGTGTTGTACTTAACTAATAGGCCCATGCACATGACCCAACATAAAGTTTAATTTCTAAAAGCGTTTTTTATTTGTTGTGCCATATCCTTCATTCTTATTTTATTTGTTGTGCCATATCCTTGATTCTTATGGTATGAAATACAAAAATGTAATTAGACAAAATGTTTAATCAAGCCTATCATATTTTAACCAACATTTTCATCTTTCTAGTAACTAAAAAATGGAAAAATAAGTGGTCAAGTGATGTACCCTTACTAGATGAGTATTATTTTGTATTGTGGTTGTAGAATTAGTTATGTTTCCCCACTTATTGTTGAGAAGAATTTTTCTAGAGTCATAACTCAAGAAAAAAACGAACCATACAACAATTTAAAATAAAAGGGTCTTAATGTTTCAATGGTTCTCAATAATGATTTCATCTAATGATGGACAATTAGTGTAAGTTTAAATAATAGATGGGACAAGCAAAAGGAAGGGTGGAGGAAGGAATCAAAACTGATGGACAATTAGTGAAAGTTTAGATAATAGATGGGACATGCAAGAAGAAGGAAGGGTGGAGGAATGAACCAAAGCTTAGACTAGATAATATATGAGACATGTAGGAAGAAGGAAGGGTGGAGGAAGGAACCAAATCTTGGAGTAGGGTTTTATAAGATACATTATACTCTTCTAAACATTGTTTTCTAGTATAAAATCATTCTAAATGATGGGTAAAAACATTTAACTATTTTTTTATATTATTTTTGGTCTACACTTGTCAAGTTCTAAGATGAAACTTTTCATTTGAACAATGGAAGATAGTCAATATAAAAATAGATTTAAAACATAAGAAAATAAAAATACCCAACACATATCAAACAAGTTTGATGACAATTCTAGAAAACAAATTAAGCAAAAAGCATGCAGTGCTTATATATCACAAGTATAGAAATAGAGAAAATAAAAAAATATAACTTTCTTACATAGTCAAGAATGCTTGCATGTAATTTTTATCAAGAATGAGGCATTGAATGTGAGCAGTTTGATAATTAAGCATGGAAGATTTTAGGGGCTAAATTTCGCCTATGGGTTAATTTTCCATGATTTTTTCCAAAAAAAGATTTGTCAAATTCCATTTTTAACTATAATGGTTAGCCCAATTTCTATAGGATAAAAGAATTTTACTCTTAAAATCACCAAAATTTTCTAGAAATTATATAGGATCCTTAAAATTTGAATATTTTTAAAAAAATATAGCCAAACATTTAATGGTTGGCATTTTAAGAATTATTAAGATGCACCAATGTTTATACAATTTAAGATAAGTATGGATCCTTAAAATTTTCCATATAATATAATTAAGTAATTAAGTAGCATATAATATAAGGTGACTATCAAACTATACAAAAATATTTTGAGACAACTTTCGAAAAAAAATGCAAAAGTATAGTTAGGATAGGTTTAAAATAAATGAGCACAAAATCCCTAACAAAAACATTGTCTAACCATATATAAGAACACAAACCACCAAACATATATGACATAGAAATCGAGAAATGGGAAAATAAATCATTTTCTTACCCACTCAAGAGTGCTTGCAAGCAACTTTTACTAAAAACTGGGTATTGTGTAACATCCCCACTATAATCCCTAGTTTAATTAATGATGTATGGTTGTGGCCAAGAGATGTAAATGTGAATTTGTGTTTCTTTATTTTAATAAATAAAATATGATTCCAGTTGGGGGACATGGATAGAGATGGGGATTGAATAATCCACAGGAGATGAGGGGTCTAGAAAGGGGTTTTCATCCATGAGTTAATTCCCAAATCCTTTCCCTTTTTTTAAATGCTTTGAGAGAACCTTTTGATTTCCCTTGAGTGTGGAAGAACTCAATCATTGAATATATGTAAGAGGGTGGGTGTAATTAGTCACATCCCCTAGTTATTGATATTTGAATCTGAAGTATAGTCAGACTAGGGAAAAGTGTGGGTCAAGCAAAGAACAAGGAGAGGAAATTTTGTATGGGGGAGAACAACAAGAAAAAGACATTCACATTTTTTCATGAACAATAGGAAGAGAACAAAAGGTAGAAGCGTTATAGCTAGAACTAGGGGTAATTTTAGGAACCCCCCTAAATTTATATGTATAATAAATGGATGAACCCCCATGATACATAGGAAAATTCGAAGGCTATTTTATCAATAATATAATATGTTTATATAATTTTTTGGCTAATATTTTACTATTTTATACAATCTTGTAAAATATTGGTTAATCTTTCATTGAACTATAAAATCTTGTAAAATCTTGGTGAATCTTTCACTTAATTATAAAACCTTATAAAGTCTTGGTGAATTTTTTGATAAAGTATAAAACCATATATAATAATAGGAAAATGTATTCATTAAACTATATACTCATTTTACATATTTGGAAAAAGAAACATAATGTTTCCAACCTCTAGATAACACGTTGCAAGCATCAGGGGTTGTGTTTGTCAAGGTTCTCACTATACACTCTTGCATATCCTTCTACCATTTTTTATGTTATTTCACCACAAAGTTCATATATGTTGATCTTGACCACCATTGAACTTCATAGATATTAATATTTGCTCTACCACTTCTATTATGGATTCTTTATTACTCATTCATTGATTATGAAAGGACCCTTCAAACAAGTTCATCATAGGATGTTCCTAAATAGGAGAGCACACAATTATATCCATCAATAACTCCAAAAGTATAAGAATATTGATAGGTCACATTCCATGCATGACTTCCTCTCTAATCATCCATTTGTACCCAAAAATGACCCCTTTTCCAAGGATGGGAGGTCACTTTTATCCCTTATATTTTTGTTATCTTATAAAAAAGTTAAAGGACACATAACTTTGTAATAAATGTTGGGCACAGATTATCCCTTAGAACTACAGGGCACAAAAATACCCACTGAGCATAAGTGTTAAATATTGGGTACAAATGATACCATAAAATATTCTAGTGGGTATAACTTAGACCTTAAAATTGTAAATTAGATTTCTGGTTACAATAAATGCAATTTGGAATGATGCATCACATCCTTGTCCATGTATAAATGATATGGCCATAAGGTCATAGGACATGACATATGTAGTCAATATAAAAAAACAGGAGTACTAGGAAATGAAATATGCAAAAGAAAACCGCTTTAACAATATTCTAGTATAGAAAAGGAACTATTTGCCTAATGGGAATTGATACATAAAATATGACTCTCTAAACCTATATATACATGTACATCCAAGTTACATGGTTTCAAAATTTAAATAGGAAGCATCTAAGCTTAACATATTTACTAAGAATTCATAACGTAATCCTTTCATATTAAGAGTATTTACATTGAAACTATTTGACATGAAACCTCAACGTATGTTATCATCACACGAGAAAGAGGAAAAATGTTTCTCATAGGATAAAAAAAACCCAAATATGTCTGTTCACTAGGAATATTGGTGTCATCCTTGTGACCCTTATAAATATCTGACTTGAACAAATAAATCAATTGAAAACCTGAATAGTGTTGGTTTTGCAGTGTAGGGTATGTGAATGCATATTTGTCTCAATAAGAACTCAAACAAATATGACCATGCCATTTCTCTATCCACTCTAATCCACCAATTTCAATTTGAATAGAGTGAATTCCCATTTAGGATGATGAAAACCAAAACACAAAGAGAATTGTCCTAAGTGTTCTTACCACCGGGATATAACCTGATACGAATAAGAAAAACACAATTGTATAATCGAAGTGGAAAAAAATTCAAATAAATAAGGTGGTGTCTAAAGACACCATTACAACACTTAATTACAACACATTGTGATCAGAACATCACAATGCATATTGGACATCTTGTACACAACAACAATATCGACATGATGATAATGACCCATCAGTTATTCTATTTATAGCTTCAATATCTAATCAACTTCCTTGGAATTGGGAATATCTTGTCCACATATAACCATTAGTGGTTAGATTTGACTCTATCAAATCCATGTTGTCTAGTTCACTCAACAAGGATTCTCGACCTGACCGTCCATGCGTCCAACTCGTAGTCGATTTCTTGGTTGGTTGATACACTAACTGAATGTCTTCGATTATTGGACGACTATCTGACTGATATACTTTTCGACTACATGACTGACTAATGTAGAGATCTGGTCAATTTCCTGATCCACTGTTTCCAAATGTAGGTTGACCATCCTACCTGTAAAAAATTCTCAAACCCAACCCGGTTTTAGTCACAATAATTTTTCTTCTTTGTTTAATGCCCAACCCACATTTATTTGTTATTGAAATGAAAATTATTTAAATATAATTTTATAATTGAAACATAATGGATATTTTTTCTGCAAATACTGAATGCAAAAATTGGAAACAAACCCAGAAAAATAACACAAGAATTTTGGGAAATGCCCCTGGAAAAACCTTGAAGGGAAAACCAATAGAGAGGGGGAGATTTTATAATTTCTTGAGCTCAGAGAAAAATGATCTTTTACAACAAAATATTCCATCAATAAATAAACCAACTTATCTCGATAATCGTGCCACCCAAACTCCTCAAAATTGTGTCAAATATGCTCCTCAAAATCTATGCTCATATTTTTGTACTATGTATGGAAGCTACAACAATAAATGTTGTATAGACTATCTTGAAAAATGTGCTAATTTGTTTTGTAGGTGACCGTACTAAACTGTATGGAATTTTCCAGCAACAAAGTACCTCAAAAATCATGCCAATAGTGATCCTCAATTTTTGTTCTTGTATGTTGTTGTACAGACTATTTCTCATTGTTGGCTGAAACATAAACCTATATAGCTTCTCATGTCAAATCCCAATTACTTTGGTCGAAGTGATACTGGATCCCTTGGGATACATGAGTACCTGTCCATCATAGAACACCACCTCATAACCCATATCCTCAATGGTAGACATTGATATCAGGTTCTTTTTCAATCTCGAAACATATAGGACATCTCTCACTAACATGGGAGGTCGTGACTCCCTCTAAAAGGATATTGTCCCAATCCCAACCGCCTTGACTATGGAATTATCACCAAGCACTACCTCAATATTTACACCCCTCTCAGTAAAATCTATAAAGTGCTCACGCACACCTGTCATATGGTGGGAGGCTCTGCTATCAATATACCACACACCGATAGGTGTTTCACTAGAGGAAAGACATACCAATAAAGAAACATCCTTCTAGAATTTAGTGGAAAAATATTCCACTTGTGTTGAAGCTACAACATGTTTCTTTTTCTTTTTAGGACACTGACCTACATAGTGCCCCATATTGTGACATGAAAAGAACTTAACTTTGCTCATTCCATTTTCCCCTTCACCCCTTTTCTTGGCCCCATCCTTGGAACCTTTCTTGGAATTTTTCTTGCTCCTTGCTGCAAGAGAAACATTCTCTTCATCATCCTCATCATGCTGGCCTACATTTTTGGAACCACGTCTTATTTCCTCTTGATTGAAATCATCCCACAACCTCTCCCAAATGGGAAGATGTTCACGTGCTATGGTCCCATCAACAAAGACTTCTCATTTCTTGGGAAAACCACCCAAAGTGGTTCTAACCAACTCTGAACCATGTATAGTGTCCCCCACTGCTTCCAAATCATCTCTCACCTATGTGATCTTGGTGAGGTATGATGAAACTGTGTCAATTTTGGTCATCTTGGTGTTTCTCAGTTTTTCCCACAATACCGTCTTCTAGTTTTCATTAGAGCTTTGGTAAATCTTGGTTAAAGTTTCCCATATATCAAAGGCATTATTATTCCTTGTAATATGTGGAATGAGATGATATTTAGTGGCATCTAGGATTATTATTTTGGCCTTAACATTCTTCTTATTGTACTCAACCAACAATGTTGCATCAGTAGGAATGGCAATTGCCTTCTCAACAATATCCCACAACTCTGACTCCTCTAGCAACAAAGCAATCCTCTCCTTCCATGGACTAAATTTTTCAGCTCCATTCAACCTATATTCAACCCCAAGCATGTATCCATGACACCTTACTCAACCAAAAAATAATCCCAACTCTCTTTTGGTGAAGTAATTTTCTCCCTCTACAAAACCTTTGTGTCTAACTGTTGTTTTTTGTTTGTTGTTATGTTTCCTTTCTTAGTCTTTTTGCAGCTCTGATACCATGTAAACAATTCTCAGACCCAGCCTGATTTCAGTCTTAATAAAGTTTCTTATTTGTTTAATGCCCAACCCACATTTATTTTTTTCTGAAATGAAAATGCTTTAAACAAAAAATTGTAACTGAAACACAATGAATCCTTTTTTTGCAAATATTGAATGTGGAAATAGGAAACAATCTCAGAAAAATAATACAAGAGTTTTGATCAATATTATTTTGAGAATGAAATGAAGGTGGATATATAATAAGGAAATACAGAGAGATATTGCAAGAAACACAAATATACAAACATACACAATTTCTATTAATGAAAGAAATGTACAAAAACTGTAAAAATACAGAGGGAATGAACTCGCTAGAATGGTGGTAGCTTATCTCTAAGAAAAGATGTGATGGCTATGCTCTTTCGCAAGAAGATGTGTTACATTGAGGCTCTCAAGGCCTTTTTAACATAAATCATAAATGAGAAATCCCTAAACATATAAAACCCTAACCCCGAAAGATGAAACACTAATAGGTTTGTAGGCCCCGATGGGGGTAGTTGATACGTCAACTTCTCGAGGGCGTAACTTTTGCATACAGTATTTTTTTGGGGTGTTTGATACCTCATTGGAAATCTCTAGTCGAGGAGTAAAAGTTATGCTAGGGATCAAGGCATGATAATGGGAACCTTGTGTTCCAAAAAAAGTCCAAAAAAACATTGTTTAGGGCCTCAAAATGGCCCTAGAAGTTTGGGACCTGAAAAAATATAAAAAAATACAAAAATGGAAAAAATTTCTTTGAACCAGTTGAATAGGTGGGTGGCCATCGATATACTCTTGGATCATTCCTCCCCCATTAGGAATCAATGGTACCCATTGTGTCAAGTGGCCAGGGAATATTTGGTTGAATTTGAACCTTGGTGAGCTACATGCATTGCTGAAGAAGTTGTCTTTCTTAGGTTGTTGAAGGTTGTCATGAACCAATTGTTGGAGGGGTTGGATCTGTTTAACCAATCTAGTTGCATGATTTTCCTGAGTGTGGGAGGAATCTGTTGGTGAATATGCAACATGAAGAGCTATATCAGTGGGGGCTAATGGTTGGAACCCCAAGCATGCCTAAAAAGGGTTGTGGCCAATAGAGATATGAAGGAATTTGTTATATCTTGGATTGATTGGGAAATGCGAAGACACCCCCATAGGTGAAGCAAGAATATCTTTGTGCTTCTCTATAATATTTTCAATTTTCTTTTGTTGGATATAAAGGTCTTGGGCCAAGGCTGTAGTGGTTGCAGTGTCCTTCTATTCACCTTCTGACTATATTGTGAAGAGGACAAACTTTGTGGTATGAGAGATTACTTTGCAGCACTATTTTGTCAGGACAATAGTCAGAACTACCTTTGTATCCTGTAGAGCTGAGCCCCCGGAGTAACAATGACACTACAAGGTCGAAACTCATAAACAACATGATACTTCCACATATATAGTTGTCCTAACATAACATCACAGAATTCCAGTGGGAGACATCACATAATACCTCATCCTTGAAGGGCTTGATGTCATAGGACAGGTGACATTGTTGGATAATGCAAAGATCTCATCCCCGTCGAAGCCAACCAATGTTGTATGTATGGGGGTGTGGTGTTGTCGACAAATACAATTGCTTAGCGACCACTATTGACATGATGTTATTTTGGCTTCCGCTATAAACAATGAAATGCAACGAGATGCATTTCACCCACATCTGTGAATGGAAGAGGTGATCCCCCTCCTCATGATCCTTTATTTCTTTTGGTTGGATTTTTGTGGTTGCAATGGTAGTAGTGGGTTCTGCATCAATGATCTGCCTTCATTTATTGTTTTCTAAATTAGATTCTAAGTTGGGGTTCAACTCTTTTTCTTTGAGCTCATCCACCAATGACTGTTTTGAGCGACATTCATCGGTGTTGTGCCAAGGGATTTTGTGGAAATCGCATCACTTTCTAGTGTCCTTCTTTCTCTTCCTGTTACCCTTATTTTCTTGTGTCTTGGACTGGTTATCTTGAGGTTAGGTGTTCTGTCAGTTAGGAATGCATTTACCATACTTTGGTTGTTGTGGATTTGCAGAACTGAAATCCCACTTATGTCTCATCTTAAATTTCTTCTCAATTTTGACAGCATAACAATAAGCAATTCCCAGTGATGAGATGTCCAGAAAATCCATTTATGTTTGGATGTACCTATGTAGACACCAACAGTATTGTAGAACTATATGTCGCTTGGAGTATTTGATACCCAACTTGATGTGCAAAGTATGGAAGGTATTTGTGAAATATGACACTGTTTGGTCCCACTCTTGACATAGTGTGGTCCATCTCATGTACTGGTCATCATAGTTTCCAACGAGGTAATATTGTTCCTTGATGGCATCCATAAAAAAATCCCAAGTGGGTTTTTCCTCGAACATTCCAGACTCCTTTGTGGAATTTTTCTCACAGTAAGATTCCCACCAATTTTTGACATAGGGGACAACCTTAAGGAGCACAAAGGTGATTTTTTCCCTGTTGGAAAAATTATGGGCAAAGAAATAACCTTCTAGCATATTTAACCACTTTTCCAAAGCATCTGCATCTATCTAACCTTCAAACACAAGAATGACAAAATTAAATTGTACCTTGAAAGGGGTGACGTTTCCAAAGTGGCTACTTGATGAAGACGCGTATGCTATTGTCAGCAGTTTTCAAAGGATTTGGAAAAAATTCTCCATCATTTCGTCCCTCTATCGCGTGATGGATTCCTCGAGAAACAACTGAATAGGATCTATTTCTTCCTCATCTCCCTTTTCGTACGCCATGGGAGGCCTCTTGGGTTGGTTTTCCTCAAGAGAAAGTAGCTTGAGACCAAACTCTCTATACCCTGACCTCATTGGGGACATGCACTAAGAAACAAGAAGGAGCATCCTGCTCTGATACCACTGATCCATATTATTTTGAGAAAGAAATGAAGGTGGGTATATAATAAGTAAATACACTGAGATATTGCAAGAAACACAAAGATACAGTAATACACAATTTCTATTAATGAAAGAAATGTACAAAAACAGTGAAAATACATAGTGAATGAACTCACTATAATGGTGGGATCTTATCTCTGAGAAGCGATGTGATGGCTACGCTCATTCACAAGAAGATGTGTTTACAATGTGGCTTCAAAGACCTTTTTAACATAACGAATAAAAGAGAAAACCATAAAAATCTAAAACCTTAACCTCGGAAGATGAAACGCCAAAATATGTGTGGGCCTTGATGGGGGTAGTTGATACGTCAAATTCCTGAGGATGTAACTTTTTCATACAATCATTGTTTGGGGTGTTTTATACCTCATCGAAAATCTCTATCCAAGTACAACTTCTGTTGAGGGTCAGTGTAAGTCGTTGCGAGGATTAAGCCCCCAAAAGTAAAAAAAAACATCATTTAGGGCCTCAAAATGGCCCCAAAAGTTTGGGATCTATTGATGGCCAAAAATGACCTTAATCAACATTTAGGAAAATCGCTCGGTCAAGGTCCCAAATTAAACCCTTATCCGTTGAAATAGGGATTCTATCTGGTTATGGGTCCAATTACCCTTATATTATCTAATAATAAAATCTAATTTCAAATTCACACTTATTACTATCTCAAATATGTACATTGTCTAATTGTTTAATATAAATAACAAAACACACTATTTATGAAAAGAATCTAAATCAAAACATATATATTTGATATAAACTAATTCAAATTAGATTTCAAAACATTTACTCCCATGAAAGGAGATTTTTTTTGGAAATCTGCTTCTGATAAATAAATCAATCAAAATGTAATCTTATCTGAGAATAATAATCGAAATCAAAAGATAAAACTATAAAATGTAAAATCAACTAACACCCAGGTAAAACTCATTGTTGTATATGAATTAAATAAAATGAAACAATGTTTAAAAGATACAGATCCCTTCAACATATATCTCTGTCAAGAAACTGCGTATAAGATGGAAGATCTTTCTAATTAGTTAGAATATAACTTTAGATACTATACCATTCATATACAACTCAAATGGCCAATTTCCATGTGCAACAATAAATAAAACAAACACAATCAATCAACAGTAATTAATTGCGTAAATTGTAAAATTGTAACACAATGAATATATCAATAAGATTTTGATAGAATAAATGAAACATCAAATAACAACAACAGTACTGAAAAGATATGTTTATATTGATAACCAAAATCATATGATCCAACATAAAAAAATATAAGTAAGAAAACTCTACAGTAGTGTAAACGTTTTCTTTCTTCCAAAAATTTTGAACCTCATTTCTAATTAGCTTTCTCTCTTATATAGAATAAGAGTTCCAACCATACTAATTAATGGAATTAATTAAAAGAGAAACTATCTCCTAAATAGTGGGAATGGGATTTTATATAAAAGTTTAAATCCCCAAATCTTAACAAAATATATACAAAAAATAGTAAAAGATGCTTCCAAACTAATTGTTTCTTGTTGTAAATTGCATCCTTGAAATTTGAATTATCCTTCAATCCATATTCCATGCTCAAAATTTATATTTTCCAGCTTCAAAATAAAAAGAATAAAATGAATTAGAAATAATGAATTGAAATAATATTAAAAAATAGCAAATCAAAGTGGTTACAGAATTTTTAATTATGTAGATGCTTTTATAAAATGAAAACAAAAAATGATAAAAACAATAACTCTTTACCTTGCAAACAAACACACTAATTGAAGAAAAAACGAATATCAAGAAGCAAATCCAGTGAATTCTAAGTTAATAAAAATATTGACTCCTGGAGAATTGATAAACATGACATTTTCCTTTTTATCTGCTTTGCATTTTAGCTCAGCGAGCTTCTTCTCATAATTTGCCTTCATTAATCTATTCTGAGATATGATTTTCTCTTTCTCAAGTTCCAAGTCAACCATGTTCGAATGGAGAATGGGCACTATATCATAATACTTGCAATTCTAGAAATATGCTTCAAGGCTGGGATCAATTTTGGACTTCTCGTCAGTTGTGTTTTCAATTGAAGGTGAAGATTGATCTTTTTGTGTAGAGGTCTTTTGAGTAGAATTCAAACCCTCATCCTCAATATCAATATGAATATTAACATTAGATGTACCCTTTTCTTTATTTCTGAGCATCCTGGAAATATTCCTACCTTGTTTTTTATTCATAAAATCAAACATCCTTTTAGAGTCATCGAATACATTCTCAACATAAGACTTAGCATCATGATGAGGTTTATATGAGAATGACATGACTGTGGTTTTAACAGAAGATACATGATGATATATTTGGTCACTTGCATGCATGGGAGACAAAGGTTTCGATCTTAAAACCTGTGAGAGATTAACCTCATTATCCATAAATGAATTCTCAAACCCAAACTCTAAATTTTCCCTTTTATCCTAGCCAGTCGATTCAATCATACTTGTAGGATGCATAGATTTTGACTCTGTGCCAAGTTTTCGACTCATATTGCGTGTGACAGGTTTAGAACCTGCAATTGGAGAAATATCCATTTTTTTTTCTTCAAACGAACTCACAGAATCAAAACCTGATGCTACCATATTAAAATGAGGAATCAATTATGGGATTTCTACCATTCCATTTCTCTTAAGAAACTCTTCCCAAGAATCTATAAAGAACCAATCTGGTTCTTACCACGTACATCCATCATAAATGGGATAAATAATTGTAATCCATACTAGAAAAAAATATATATATTCAATAAAAATGTATATGAATATGAGATGAGATTACAATGATAAATAAGGGCCTTATATACCCACATAAGGTGCCCTTTCATCAAGAGATGCATCAGTTCATTAGGATGTCATAACTCTTCATTATTAATTATTAATTATTAGTTGTTTGTATTTTTTATCTATTATTATTATTATTATATATTTATTTATGTTACATTGTCTTCCCCTTAAACATGCTTTGTCCTCAAAGCATAAATACTGAATGCTTCCCCTTAAATTTTGTTATGGATCGCACTGTCTTCTCGATATCTTGTGTGCTTGTAGTTGCAATACTCGAAGAAACAAGATGATATAACCTTTGAATTCCTAAACTGATGTGTTTCATATTTTGGGGAGTGACCCATCCCAAATCTACCTTCATTGGAATTGCTCGACTATTGATTGTTCTAATAGGGATTCTCATTTTAGGGTTCCATACAAGTTGTCTATTTTTTCTTTGTTCCTTTACAATGTTGTAGTTTAGTTGTCGGTAAAAAGAACATTCTTCATAATCCTCTTGACTTTGTTGTTGGTTGTAATGACTGTTGTGATTTAAATGATGATAAAGCACCCGAATCTCTTTTGAATATTGTATGCGAAATCTCTCTTCAACTCTTGATACTATTGGTAATTGAACTAGATCGGTGTTTATTCCCTTCTTTGAGGTCTGGATGTTTTTAACTGGAAGCTTATTGATTTCAATAGGTTCAAGCATTATCTCTTTATCAACCAATGCTTCCTTGTTTACAAGTTTCTCTAACCTATTCTATAGTGACTTTTTATCAGACTTTAACTTCTTAATATGTGTGAATAAACTTTGATTATGAATCTTTAGGAATGAGTTTTCTTCATTATCTGATTTGTCGACTTTGTTCTTGTCTTCCTTCTCAGATTCTTCTTCTTTCAACATTCTAATTTCTTCCAATAATATTTGATTAAGGTTCTTTAAATGCGATGTTTCTTTATATTTTCCGATAATTTCTTTCCGAGGTCCTGATTTTCTTGTTCCAACTTCGAAACACATCGTTTTCTATCCTTTGACTTCATGATTTTTGTAAGTAGTTTATGATTATGATTTCTTAGGCGAGAAATCTCATTGTCTTTTTCAATGATGATCTTGTCACTTTATTTATGTTGATCCTGCAACTCTTGTATTGATTTATGGTTATCTTGAAGGATCACTTATGATACGTCCTTTAGGTCTTCTGATCATGGAGCTTTTGAAACTGACTTCATTGTAATGTCTTGCAATGTGATTTTCTTCTTCTTATAAGAAAATGTCAAAAAAATTCTCGTGTTGAAGATAAAAGTACCCAATGTATCCACCCAAGTTGACCCTAGAATTATATCAACACTGTCTTGATATATTTATATGACATTGAATTGAGCTATGAATTTGTAATCACCAATAGATAGGTGTAGGTTTTTCATGTCATATTTCTCATCAGAAAGACACATGTCATTTTCAATTTTATTTGGTTCTAAAACCATTAATTGGTTTGCCAGGTCAACATTAATGTGAATTTTCCTAGTGGTTGGGCAAATAACGATGTTGATATTTTTTCCTTGAATAATCCCATTAACTTTTAATAAGGGATCCTCATATTTTTTTATAAGTGTGAGGGAATCTTCCTTGTTTTTCACCACGAAACTCCATTTATATATTTATATGTTTGAATCTTGAAATGTAATAATAATATATACTATTTTTCTTCACCCTTCTTTTCTTTTTATCTTCACTTTCCTCTCTCCAAAATATATATATATATCCTTTACACCTTTCTTTTATACTTTATAAATAAATATATATACTTTATATTTATTTATAAAGTATAAAAAAAAAGGTGTAAAGAAAATAAAATATATATATATATATATATATAGATAGATAGATAGATAGATAGATAGATAGATAGATAGATTTCTTTTACACCTTTTTTTATACTTTATAAAAATACTTCATATCCATTTTAACTTCGTTTTTAACTTCATTTTTAACTTTTATAAACTTCCAATAATTTAATAAACTTTCAATACTTTTCCCTTTATAAATATTAACACCTTGCTTTTGATTTAAGAATATCTTCACCTTTTAATATTTGTATAAAATATAAAAGTGTTATCCCTTTAATATTTAAAATACTCTTTTTTAGAAAACAAACCTTCTTATATATCTTTTCACTCCAATTTTTATAATAATTTTTAAATTTTATAAAAAGTACCTTATAAATCTCTTTTATACTCTTGACTATTTGTTAGCGGTTAGGGCTCAACAAACCTGGCCCTAAGTTTTTTGAAATACTTCTTTAGAGGAAAATACACACCCATATATATTATATTTAGAGGAAAATGGGCAAAATGACTTGTTTATTTTTGCCGAAATGTGTAGAATATTTGATTTATAAATGGCCAATGGCCAATATGAGGTCAAAGACCTGATTTTAGAGAAACTCTATTTGTGTACAAAATCCGGATCGAGACGAAGCTTTGATACCAATGTAAATAACCAATCTGGTTCTTACCACGTACATCCATCATAAATGGGATAAATAACTGTAATCCATACTGGACAAGAAAATATAATGAATAAAAATGTATATGAATATGAGATGAGATTACAATGATAAATAAGGGCCTTATATACCCAGATAGGGCGCCCTTTCATGAAGAGATGAATCATTTCGTTAGGATGTCATAACTCTTCATTGTTAATTATTAATTATTAGTTATTTGTATTTGTTATCTATTATTATTATTATTATATATTTATTTATGTTACAGAATCATTCATCGATTTTAAATGATATTCAACAAGTATTTTAATCAAGCCATGATGACATAGATTCCTCACAGAGCTAAGATGAGTCCTCTGATAGAAATTGGACATCTTCGTGAGGGATTTTATTAAATAAAACGACATATTCAACTCATATCCCATAAAGACCATCAACACACAGAAATGGTTGATACAGATTTTATGAGTAGAACGAAATGAATATAGATTATTAAAATATGATTAACACAAAATAACAGAGATACAATAAAATTGGTTTTCTATTCAATAAGGAAATAAGATGAAACTATAAAATGCAGCGGAAAACAAGCTTGCTGGAATGGTGGCAACTTATCTCTGAGAAGAGATGTGATTGTTGTGCTCATTCACAATAACATGATTACAATGAGGATCTCAAGGCCTCTTTACAATAAGCATGAATTCCAAAACCATATACATCCAAAAACCTAACCCTAGGCAATGAAGCGCCAAAAGGCATGTGGGCCACGTTGGGGTAAGCTAGTACATCAAATTCCCAGGATCATAACTTTTGCATACAATCTCTGTTTTAGGCGCATGATAGCCCATTGGTAAGGTATATTTGAGGACTACAAAATTTTCCGTCAGACTCTAACTCTATTTACATCTTAACTGTGGCGATCCCTAAAAACATTGTTTAGGGCCTCAAAACAGCCCCGGAAGTCATTGACCCGAAAACTAGGAAAAAACTATCAAAATGCAAAAATGAACTAGTTGAAATAGGTGGGAGGCCACCGAAATCCATCTGGATCAATCCCCCCATTATCAAGAAATGGTCTCCATTTATTTGAGTTACCCCATAAGATGAGGAAATTTCTGCTGAATTTGGCCCCGGGTGAGCCACTTGCCTTGGTGCAGGAGTTTTCCTGCTTTGATAACTCGATAAAGATGGATCCTTTACTATCAATTTCCCTTGATATGTGTGTCCACAATATGATCACTAGATTCCTCTTGCATGCAATGAGCTCTGTTGGTGTCAAGATCTCTGCTATCTCTGAGGTGTCCAATAATGGTGGGAAATATGGCTGAAGGAGAGCCACATTGAATATTGGGTGTAGGCCAAGGAAAGATGGAATGTTGAGCTCAAAAGCATTGTCACCCAAAACCTTAGTGATGGTGTACGACCCATAACGAAGTGGGCGAAGCTTTCGATGGGGCCCTGTAAGGCATTCTTTCTGCAAGTGCAACCAAACTTTGTCACCCACCTGAAAATTATGTGGCACCCGGTGTTGATCATGGCGCTGCTTGTACTTGGAATTGGAATTTTGTAAAATATCATGAACTTGTTGGTGGATGTGTTGGATCCGCTCAATGAACCGGGTCGATTTGTCAGCTTTTGGTGGAGCAGGGGACGATTTGACTAAGGTGGTCGCCAGGGGTATTGCAACATCCATGGGGCCCAATGGTTGGAATCCTAACCCCACTTGAAAGAGGTTTTGGCTAGTTGAGCTATGCAGAGCTTGAGCTATGTTGGACATAGGGAAGACTCTCATGCTATGTGCGGGGGTGCTTGGAATTGTACATGCGTAGGATATGTATCATCTGATTGACGACCTCGGTTTGGCCATTTGTCTAGGGTGGAACGTAGTGGATTTGGTGAGCTTGGTATCCAACAGTGACCAGAGGCTCGACCAGAATGTGTTGAGGAACCGACTGTCCTGATTTGAGACAATGGTTTGTGGGATCCCAAAATGTAACCATACTCATTCAAAGATGAGCCTGGCAGTGGCCTCTGCTATGATTCTCTTATTGCAAGCGGCCATAATCAACATCTTGGAAAAGAGATCAACAACCAAAAAAACACAGGCATTTACCCGCTTGGTGGATGGGAGGCCCAACATGTAGTCCATTGACATGGATTCCCACTGCTTTTCAGGAGTAGGTAGAGGGGTGTATAGGCCCTGTTTCTTAGTGGTCGGTTTGGAAATAGCGCAGATGGTGCAAGACCTGATATACTTGCCGACATCCTGTCGAATTTTCAGCCAGTAGAAATGTTTATGCAACACTACCACTATCTTTTCGACACCAAAGTGTCCTGCCACCCGAATGTAGTGAGCTTCCCAAATCAGCTTCATGTGCTCTCTTGATGGAATGCAGAGATGGCCCAGACAACACAACAACCCATCCTGAATATGAAAATTAGTGACCACTGAGTTTGTGCCCAACATTTGGTAGGTGGTGGAGAATTCAGGGTCTGTCTCATAGAGGTGAAGCTATCAGGAGGTCTCATGGCCACAAGATTCTAGAGTCGTGGTGAGTGTCGCGACTGGAGGTCAGCTGAGGCAATCGACAAATTGATTGGTACTTCTTGTTTTATACTTGATCTTGAGGTGGAACTGTTGTAAGTATGCGGACCACTTCTAATGGAGGTAATTCTGCAAATTTCCTTGGGTATGCATAAATTGTAGTGGCTTATGATCAATGTGGATGATTGTTTCCTTCCCAAGAATGTAATGTCTCCACTGGCGGTAGGCTTTCACAATGGAGTACATTTATTTATCATAAGTAGGGTACTTACGGACAACATCTGATAGTGTCTCACTATGATATGCCACACGGTGGCCGTGTTGAGTGAGAACGATGCCCACAACATAGTATAAAGCATATGTCTCGATCTCAAAGGGATGATGCATGTTTGGTAATGAAATTACTGGGGATGAGCACAAGGGCTGCTTCAAATCATCGAAGGCTTGTTGTTGGGATATGCCCCACACAATTTTTTTCTTACCTTCACCCATGGTTACTTGGTTGAGGGCCCATGCGATATGAGAGAATCCCAACATGAACTTGTGATAGAAATTGGTGAGGCCCAAGAAGCTATGAATCTCAGTGAGTGTATTTGGGGTTGGCCATAAACGGATGACCTGGATCTTTATTAAATCCACTTGAACACCATGTTGATCAATGATGTAGCCTAAGTAATGGACCTTGTCCATGCTGAAGGAGCATTTTTCCAAGTTTTCATATAGTTTGTGATGTCGCAGGGTGTGCAGATCCTATTGAATATGTTGCAAGTGTTTCACCCAAGTCTTGTTGTAGATGAGGATGTCATCCAGATACACCACTACAAAATTATTAATGGTGAAATGTCACAGGATATCATCCATCATCCTCATAAAAGTTGTTGGAGAATTTTTCAAACCAAAGGGCATGACCAACCATTCAAAAAGACCTTAGTTTAACTTGAAAATGGTTTTACATTTATCTGTCTATTCTATTGGGACCTGGTGGAAACCAGACCTCAAATCAATATTACTGAAGTACTTGGCCCTCATGAGTTGATCAAGGAGGTTGTCAATTCAGGGAATCGGGTACCAGTTCCAGACTGTGATTTTATTTAGAGCCTGGTAATCAATGCAGAGTTTCCAGGTCTAGTCTTTCTTTTGTACTAGCACAATTAGGCTCCCACAAGGTGATGAGTTGGGATGGATTTTCCCCTTATGGAGAAGTTCTTATATCTGCCTCTTAATCTCCTCATTTTATAATAGAGAGCGGCAGTAGACTGGCCCAATGGGTAGCGATGCGCTTGGGGTCATATCGATGGGATGCCTAACCTGGTAGTGCAGAGGTACCTCGGTAGGAGAGGATAAGATATCTGAGTATTGTCCAATGACCTTATCCAATTGCTTCTGTTGTGTTGATAGATCGGCCACAGAGACCCTGGATGTGGTTGTGGTATTTCTCTTACTCTGAGAGAGAATCATGAAGAAGACAAATTTCCCGGTATGAGAGATGACCTTCCTGTGTTTCTTAGAAGATATCAAGGAAATAACATTAGGTGGGACTGCCTCGGGTATCCTATACAATTTCCTTTTCAAATTAATAATAATGCTACAAGGTCTAGACTCATATACAACATGACGTTTCCATAAATAAGGTTGGACCAAAAGAACATTACAAAATTTGAGAGGAGAAACATCACACAATACCTCGTCTTTGAAGGGATTGATTTCGTACGATAGTAGACACTGTTGGCTAATGCAGAGATCGCTTCCTTAGAGGAGTCATCTAATGGTGTAGGGTTGTGAGTGCGATGTTATCGCAAGGGCCAGCCACTTGATGACCTATGATGAGATGAGGTTCTTCTTGCTACCTCTATCAACGATGAAGTGTAGTGGGGTGACGTTTACCCACATCTATGAATGGAAAAGGTGCTCGCCTTCTTTCAGCTCATTTGGTTCACTAGGATAGATCTTTGTGGTAGCAACAGTAGCACTGGGTTTGACATCAATGATTCATCTTCCCCTTTCTAGTTCTGACTCAGGGTCAGAACCTGCATATGATTTAGAGGCTTTGTCTACAACATATGCGTCTATTTAACCCCTTCTAGTAGATTCAACTACTTTTCTACAACATATGCGTCTATCTGACCTTCAAATATAGGAATATCGAAGTTGATTTGTGCCTTGAATGGGTTGGCGCCTCCACTCAAGGAAGATGCGTCGTCTGTTGGTAGCTGTCGATTTGCACAAAACTATCCATCATCTTGTTCCTATGTTGTGTGAGGGCTTCCGCAAGAAACATTTTGAAAGGATCTCTTGTCCCATCATATTTATTTCCTCCTACCATGAGAGTTCGCTTGGGTGTGCGAGAGATTTTTTCCTCAAGAGAAACAAGCTCGAGACCTAATTCTTTTTACCCTGACCTCATTGGGGACATGAATTAAGACGACACGGAGAAGACCGCTCTGATACCACTGATATAGATTTTATGAGAAAAAAAATGAATACAGATTATTTAAATATTCTTAATACAGAATAACAGAGATACAGTAAAACTGGTTTTCTATTCAATAAGGAAATAAGTTGAAATTGTAAAATGCAGCGGAAAACAAGCTTATTGGAATGGTGGCGGCTTATCTCTGAGAAGAGATGTGATGGATGCGCTCATTCATAATAAGATGATTATAATGAGGCTCTCAAGGCCTTTTTACAATAGGCATGAATTCCAAAACCCTAGACATCCAAAAACCTAACCCTAGGAGATCATTAAGCACCAAAAGTCATGTGGGCCCCGTTGGGGTAAGCTAGTACATCAACTTCTCAGGGTCGTAACTTATGCATACGATCTCCATTTTAGGCACACGATATACTATTGGAAAGGTCTATCTAAGGACTACACATGTTTCTGTTAGAGTCTAACTCTGTATGCATTCTAAATGTGGCAATCCCTAAAAATGTTGTTTAGGGCCTGAAAACGGCCCCGGAAGTCGGGGACCCAAAAACTAGGAAAAAACTGCCAAACTGGAAAAATGCCAAAATGAGCCAGTTGGAATAGGTGGGAGGCCACTGAAATCCATCTGGATCAATGGTAAAAGAAAAAAAACTATATTGACCCTCACATGTAACAAACTGTTTGATTATTTGCAGTAATGGAAACCATTTCTTTTTAATTAAGGTCGTGGGCATACCTTTATAATCATACTTGATTTTTGGTGAAGAGAGAAATTCAACCCATGTTATATCTTTGACCCTCATCATTTTGAACCAAGTTTCACCGTTGAAAGGCAGACCAGTGTCTCTGGAGACAAATGCTTTATCCAATTGAAATTCAACATCCCCAATTTGTGCATATTTTCCATTAAAACTCAAGGTGAATGCTTTAGTAACTGCATGTTACAACCATGAAAACTAAACAAGAACCCAAGACACCCAACTTGTTGAAGCGTGACATGATGGTCTATGAATGCTTCAATGATATCTGGGCCTAAAGGCTCGACACTTGAAATCAATCCCATGAAACAATAACCCATGACAGTGCACAAAAAACACAGAGACACGGAGCAAGATAAAACCCTCATTCAAAACCTCCTCAACCACTAAAATGCAACTCATATGGTAGCGAAATGAAAACAATTAGGATGAAAAATTCCCAATTTGATCAACTCGAGGCAAGTACTAACCCATACCTTCATTGATTATTACATTAACTTGTGATAATGGCATAGCATGGTAGTCTGTCCTCACACAGTATAGAGGAAGAAACATGATAGAGCTGTGAAAGCCACATGGTGGTAGTAAATTCAAGACCATAATTAAAATCATGCTATGAATTAAACAATCCACCATATTAACTTTTGATAATTTGATGATTTAAGGTAGTAGTCATAGATTTATGACTTTTATAAACCATACCATGGGTTTTAAAAATTCAATCCTAGCACACTCATTATATACATATGTCTCACCATGACAAATGTTCTTTTGCATTTTGGATAGGGATCAAACAATAAAAGGTTCTAAAAAACAAAACGTTCGCAAGTCAAATAAATTTTGTAGCTCACATTTAAACATTTCAATTTACAAAATAAAGATAGTCATGAAAACAAAATCCATAATGTAATGAGCTATTAGAATTTGAAACTGGTCTCTGTAACTGAAACAATAATCCAAATTATATAAGAAAACAATAAAACCTTCACGAACGATATGAGTTTGGAGTAATTATGAAAACAAGATCTTAGGAATTTCATGTTTAAATTCATGAAATTCAAAAACTCAAATGTACAGCCGGTGAAACCAAGAGTCAAAACATATGAAAGGAGCAATGATAAGCCTTGATATTCATAAAAAATTGACATAATGAAAATATTGACATACTCAAATAAAATAAAAAACTTAATCATTTCAAAAGAAATTAACAAAAAGTGAAGTATCCCAAATTACATAATTGATCTCAAAGCTCAAATTTGGGAGGATATTGTTTGTCACAACAAATGGTGACAAACTTGTCAAAACCAATTATCTTTGCATATAAAGATCATAGAAAGACATCAAATTTTCCATAGGTAAGGAAAACTTTAAACCATAAAATAATAACTCGTGACCAATTTGTAAAAGAATGAAATACATATATCAATACTTATTCTTCTTTACAGGAACTTATCAAAGTACTAGGGAATTTTAATTATTTTAACATTGGGAGAGAGAGATTTTAATTTTATTAATAAGCCAAGCTTACTTACCATGTCAGAGGGAAATTTTATTTTAACTTTCTGTACCCAATATTGCTTCGCTGCCAATGGGCTTGTTCAATACCCCGACGAAGTTACCTTGATATCAGGTAAGCATTGACCCACTACTAGCGAGCTTGTTTAGTACCCTGGCAGGTTTACATACCTTTCCTTGAATGTTCTTGTAATTATGCTTATTTTCATATTTAGATGAAATACTTATTAATTGCAAAAAGCAATGACGAATCAAGAAGTGGGAAGACATAGAAAGTCTTTCTTTCTTTTACTCTGCATGGGGTAAACTAGTCGTTCATATTTTGATTTGTTCTTCCCAAGTAATAATTATGTTTAAAAGGGAAAAAGAAAATTATGAGATCCTTTTAGGAAGAATTTTCCTTAGAGAACATTTCTTTGAAAGATAAACCAGTCACAAGGTTTCATTATTTAAAAAAATTGAGTATTTTCTCACTTCTAGCAGGTTGAATTTTCCCTCTTTAGAAAAATATATTTTTCCAAGAAAATTGATAAAAAATTGTATTCCAAATTGTTATGTCAAACATAAAAAACAACAAAAAACAAAAAAACCAAGAATAATCTTCATTCAATCAAAACAAAAACAATTAAAACTTGCAAAAAAAAAAATGAAAATAAACAACATAAACAAAATGAACTCGCTCATTCACAATAAGATGATTACAATGAGGCTCTCAAGGCATTTTTACAATAAGAATGAATTCCAAAACCCTAGACATCCAAAAAAATAACCCTAGGCAATGAAGCGCCAAAGTCATGTGGGCCCCGTTGGGGTAAGCTAGTACATCAACTTTCTGGGCTCGTAACTTTTGCATACGATCTTCATTTTAGGCGCACGATAGCTCGTTGGAAAGGTCTATATAAGGACTACAATTTTTTCCGTCAAAATATAACTCTATTTACATTCTCTCTATGGAGATCCCTAAAAACGTTGTTTAGGACCTCAAAACAGCCCTGGAAGTCGTTGACCCGAAGGAAAAAACTTCCAAACTGTAAAACTGCCAAAATGAACCAGTTGGAATAGGTGGGAGGCCACCAACATCCTCCCCCATTAGGAAGAAATTTTCTCCATTTCGTTCATTTACCCCATCAGATGAGTAAATGTCTGTTGAATTTGGCCCGGGGCGAGCCACTTGCCTTGGTGCAGGAGCTGCCCTGCTTTGATAACTCGATAAATCTAGATCCTTTACTATCGAGTGCCCTTGATCTTTGTGTCCACAATTGGATCACTGGATTCATGTTGCATGCAGTTGGGGTTGAGCTCTATTGGTGTCAACTACTCTTCTATCTATGAGGTGTCCAATAATGGTGGGAAATATGGTCGAAGGAGAGCCATGTTGAATACTAGGTACAGGCCAAGAAAAGAGGGAATGTTGAGCTCAAAAGCATTGTCACCCACAACCTTGGTGATGTTGTACGGCCCATAATGGAGTGGGTGAAGCTTCCGATGGGGCCCTATAAGGCATTCTTTTTTCAAGTGCAACCAAACTTTGTCGCCCACTTGAAAATTATGTGGCACCCAGTGTTGATCATGGCATTGATTATACTTGGCTTTGGAATTTTGTAAAATATCCTGAACCTGTTGGTGGATCTGCTGGATCCACTCAATGAATTGGGTGGCTTTGTCAGCTTCTGGTGGATCAGGGGACAAGTCGGCTGAGGTGGTTGCCAGAGGTAGTGCAACATCCATGGGGACCAATGGTTGGAATCCCAACCCCACTTGAAAGGGGTTTTGGCCAGTTGAGCTATGCAGAGCTCAGTTGTAGCTATGTTGGACATACGGAAGACTCTCATCCCATGTGTGGGGGTGCTTGGAATTGTGCATGCACAGGATATGTACAATCATCTGATTGATGACCTCAGTTTTTCCATCTTTCCAGGGGTGGAAGGCGATGGATTTGGTGAGCTTGGTATCCAACAGTGACCAGAGGCTCGACTAGAATGTGCTAAGGAAACGACTGTCCCGATCTAAGACAATGCTTTGTGGGATCCCAAAATGTACCCATACTCGTTCAAAGAAGAGCTTGGTAGTGGCCTCTGTTATGATGCTCTTCTTGCATGCGACCAGAATCGACATCTTGGAAAAGCGATCAACAACAAAAAAAACACAGTCATTTCCCCGCTTGGTGGACGAGATGCCCGACATGTAGTCCATTGAGATGGATTCCCAAGTCTTGTCAAGAGTAGGTAGAGGGGTGTATAGGCCCTATTTCTTAGTGGTCGATTTGGCAATAGTGCAGGCAGTGCATGACATGATATACTTGTCGACATCCTGTCGAATTTTCGGCCAGTAGAAATGCTTCTGCAAAACTACCACTGTCTTTTCGAAACTAAAGTGTCCTGCCTCCCGAATGTAGTGAGCTTCCCAAATCAGTTTCACGCACTCTCTTGATGGAATGCAAAGATGGCCCAAATGTCACAACAACCTGTCCTAACTATGGAAATTAGTGACCACTGGGTTTGCACCCAACATTTGGTAGGTGGTGGAGAAGTCAGGGTCTGTCTCATAGAGGTGGATCCATCAGGAGGTCTCATGGCTGCAAGATTCTAGAAAAGTGGTGAGTGTCGCGACTGGAGGTTAGCTGAGGAAATCAAAAAATCGATTGGTACTTCTTTTTTTATACTTGATGTTGAGGTGGAACTACTATAAGTATGTGGACCACTTCTAATGGAGGTCATTCTACAATTTTCTTTGGGTCTGCATGAACTGTATTAGCTTGTGATCAGTTTGGATGATTGTCTCCTTCCCAAGAATGTAATGTCTCCATTGGTGGAAGGCTTTCACAATGGATTACATTTCTTTGTCATAAGTAGGGTACTTATGGACAACATCTGATAGTGTCTCACTATGATATTCAACAGGGTGGCTGTGTTAAGTGAGAACGACGTCCACATCATAGTCTAAAGCATTTGTCTCGATCTCAAAGGGATGTTGCATGTTTAGTAATGAAATTACTGGGGATGAGCACAAGTGTTTCTTCAAATCATCGAAGGCTTGTTGTTGGGAAATGCCCCACACAAATGTTTCCTTACTTCCACCCATGTTTACTTGGCTGAGGGCCCATGCGATATGAGATAATCACAACACGAACCTGTGATAGAAATTGGTGAGGCCCAAGAAGCTCTTAATCTTAGTGAGTGTGGTTGGGGCTGGCTAGACACGGATGACCTGGATCTTTGCTAGATCCACTTGCACACCATGTTGATCAATGATGTATCCTAAGTAATGGACCCTGTCCATGCTGAAGGATAATTTTTCCAAGTTTGCATATAGTTTGTGTTGCCGCAGGTGTGAAAAACCTGTTGAATATATGTTGCAAGTGTTTCTCCCAAGTCTTGTTGTATATGAGGATTTCATCTAGATACACCACTACAAAAGTATTAATGGTGAAAGGTCACAGGATATTTTCCATCATCCTCATAAAATTTATTGGAGCATTTTTCAAACCAAAGGGAATGAATAACCATTCAAAAAGACCTTATTTTAACTTGAAGGCGATCTTCCATACATCTGTCTGTTCTATTGGGACTTGGTGGTAGCCAGACCTCATATAAATATTACTGAAATATTTGGCCCCCATGAGATGATCAAGGAGGTTGTCGATTCAGGGAATCGAGTACCGATTCCGAAATGTGATTTTATCCAAGGCCCGATAATCAATGCAGAGTTTCCAGGTTCAGTATTTCTTCTGTACCAGCACAAATGGGCTCCCAAAAGGCGATGAGATGGGACAGATGTTCTCCTTGTGGAGCAGTTCTTAGATCTGCCTCTTGATCTCATCGTTTTCTAATAGAGAGCGGTGGTAGAATGTCCCATTGGGTAGCGATATGCCTAGGGTCAAATCAATGGGATGCTTGACCTGGCAGTGCAGAGGTACCCCAGTAGGAGAGGAGAAGATATCTGAGTATTCTTCCATGACCTTATCCACTTGCTTATGTTGTGTGGAGATATCGGTCACGGAGGCCATAGATGTGGCTACAATCTTTCTCTTACTCTGAGAGAAAATCACAAAGAAGACAAATTTCCTGGTATGAGAGATGACCTTCCTGCATTTATTGGTAGAGATAAAGGAAATAACATTAGGTGAGACTGCCTCAGGTATCCTATAAAATTTCATGTTCAAAGTAATAATAACACTACGAGGCATAGACTCATATACAAAATGACGTTTCCATAAACAAGGTTGTCCCAAAAGAAAATTACAAACTTCGAGAGGAGAAACATCGCACAATACCTCGTATTTGAAGGGATTGATTTTGTACGATAGTCAACACTGTTGGTTGACGCAGAGATCTCTTCCTTAGCAGAGCCATCCAATGATGTAGGGTTGTGGGTACGGCGTTGTTGAAAGGGCCAGCCACTTAAAGATCTCTGCTAAGATGAGGTTCTTATGGCTACCACTATCAACGATGAAGTGCAGTGGGGTGACTTTTACCCACATCTATGAATGGAAAAGGCGCTCTCCTTCTTATAGCTCATCTGGTTCACTAGGTTGGAGCTTGGTGGTAGCAACGATGGAACTGGGTTCAACGTCAATGATTAATCTTCCTCTTTCTGGTTATGACTCAGGGTCAGAACCCACATCTAATTCAGAGGCTTTCACTTTGGCCACCAATGATTTCTTTGAGCGACAATCAGCAGTGTTATGACAAGGGATCTTATGGAAGTCACACCAATTCCCAGTATCTTTCTTTGTCTTTCTTGTGTCCTTATTTGCTTGTGGCTTGGACTGGTTGTCCTGATACTGTCCATATTTTTTCTTTCCTTTCTTTTGTGGGTTGGGGCCTCCCTTTCCTAGCTTTTGCTGTGAGGGGTTCCCAAGCCCAAATTGTCACATCTTTTATTTGAGCTTCTGCTTGATTTTGACGACATATCGATAGGCCGCGCCCAAGGGCGAGATGTCGAGAAATTCCATTTCGTTTTGGATGTATGTATGCAAATCATTGTGATACTTGAGCACCATATTTCACTTTGAATCTTTGATACCCATCTTTGTGCGCAAGGTATGGAAGATATTTTTGAACTCTGGCACTGCTTGGTCTCTTTCTTGATGCAGTGTGGTCCATTTGGTATACAAGTTGTCATAACTTCTGAAAGGGTAGTATTATTCCTTAATAGCATCCCTGAAGGATTCCTAGGTGGCCACCACTGTAAATAATGAGGTTTCCTATGTTTCCTTTTGCTCACAGAACATTTCCCACCAATCTTTGACACGGGGAACGACTTTGAGGAGCGCAAAAGTAATATTTTCTCTATTCGAAAAGTTATGGACAGAAAAATACCCTTCTAGTAGATTCAACCACTTGTCTACAACATATGCATCTATCTGACCTTCAAATATAGGAATATTTAAGTTGATTTGTACCTTGAATGGGGTGGCACCTCTTCTCGAGGAATATGTGTCACATGTTGGTAGCCGCGAAAGGATTTGCATGAAACTATCCATCATCTCGTTCCTCTATTGCGTCAGGGATTCCTCAGGCAACATTTGAAAGGATATTTTGTCCCGTCGTATTTCTTTTCTCCTGCCATGAGAGGTTTCTTAGGCGTGCGAGAGATTTTTTCCTTAAGAGAAACAAGCTCGAGACCCAATTCTTTGTACCCTGACCTCGTTGGGGACATGCATTAAGATGACATGGAACATATTGTGTTGATACCACTAATCCAGATTTTATGAGCAGAACAAAATAAATAGAGATGATTAAATATTCTTAACACAGAATAAAAGACATACAGTAAAACTGGTTTTCTATTCAATAAAGAAATAAGCTGAAACATTAAAATGCAATGGAAAACAAGCTTGTTGGAATGGTGGCGGCTTATCTCTGAGAAGAGATGTGATGGATGCACTCATTCGCAATAAGATGATTTCAATGAGGCTTTCAATGCCTTTTTACAATAAGCATGAATTCCAAAACCCTAGACATCCAAAAAACTAACCCTAGGAGATGAAGCGCCAAAAGTCATGTGGGCCCCGTTGGGTAAGCTAATACATCAACTTCCCAGGGTCGTAACGTTTGCATACGATCTACGTTTTAGGCACACGATAGACAGTTGGAAAGGTCTATATGAGAACTACACATGTTTTTGTCAGAATCTAACTCTATCTACATTCTAATTATGGCAATCCCTAAAAATGTTGTTTAGGGCCTCAAAACAACCTTGAAAGTCGGGGACCCGAAAACTAGGAAAAAACTACCAAACTGGAAAACTTCCAAAATGAACCATTTGGAATAGGTGGGAGGCCACTTACATCCATCTTGATTAACGGTAAATGAAAAAAAAACTATATCGACCCTCACATGTAACAAAATGTTTGATTATTTTCAGTAATGGAAACCATTTATTTTTAATTAAGGTTGTGGGCATACCTTTATAATCATACTTGATTTTTGGTGAAGAGAGAAATTCAACCTAGGTTATATCTTTGACCCTCATCGTTTCGAAGCAATTTTCACCCTTGACAGGAAGACCAATGGCTTTGGAGACAAATGCTTTATCCAATTGAAATTTGACATCCCCAATTTGTGCATATTTTCTATTAAAACTCAAGGTGAATGCCTTAGTAACCGGCATGTTACAACCATGAAAA
>ML786243.1:37741-50578 GCA_009831015.1 Picea engelmannii | reverse complement strand
AATTTCAGGGTTAGAACAGTTCCATTCCTGAACTGTCCTTCCTACATGCGGGTAGGTGGGTAGGCCCTGGTCCAAGTTTTTAAACCAGGGCTTTGATACCATGTGTAAGGCCTCTGTCCCCACAGAGCCTTATAAGAATACAAGCTAAAATTAAAGAATGAAGAAAGTTTATCCTATACAATTCAATCATCAACATATAATCATTTATTATTCGACATAAATTAAATTTATTAACATCATGAAAATAAATTTAATTAACAACCACTTAACACAGCAAATTCATGAAATTCATACCTCTTTTTGATGCCAATTCCTCAATCTTTGGTTGTCCTCTCCGCTGCTCTGCCCGAACTCTGCCCAAAACTGAATCTTTCCTCCCTACTAGCTAGGAACAAAGCCTGTCTGACTCCCTAGCTTCAGGATTCTATGAGGATTCCTGGCCCCCGAGCCCAAAACTCCCAGCAACCTGGTGCACCCCTGTAACAGTCCACCCAAACTCCAGACCAAACCAGAAAATATCACAGACAACAAAATACAGTCATTCTCTCCCAATAATGCTTCCTCTCCCAAAATTTCATAATCATCTCTCGAAGGCCTCTGCCCAGTCATATCCCCCTCCATTCACCGAAACCTACCCTCCTTTAATGCCACCCACCTTATCCCTCCATTTATTACCTTACCCCTCGACTCAATGTTTCATCCCCCTACATACGTAAAGTTTTATAATAAATAAATAAAAATTATTAAGCTCTTAATTCATTACCTAAACCTTTAATGAGTCAATTAATTAATTAATTAATTAATCAACAAATATAAACAATTAATAAATAATTAATTAATATTATTAATAAATAATCATTGTTTAACTAAAATATATTAAGACAGTTAATTATTTAATTAATTATACCTAATAAACCTTAAGCAATCATTTAACTAAGGTTGTTACAGCATAGCAACCTGGCCCGAAAAAGAGGTGCCTTTGTAGGTTGTCCCAGGTGGGAATTTTATTTTCCAGAATCGACCAAATTAAAAGTTTCCCCTTCGTTAGACAAGACTGTTTCCATATCTTACGCCACCACCAAAGAGGTTCCCATTGGTGAAGATATGTTGTTAACTTTAAATATCCAGAGCGGGGAGTGTATTTTCCATCCCCTACACCGTCCCAAAGTAATTCGTCGTCTCTAATTACATGTCAGTGTTATAATCCACCTTGTAAACATAACAATTAACAAATCTTCGTGGATAACGATGTCATTAATTAAGTACTAAATCTAACATAATAAAATACACAATAACCTCATCGGAATTAATCAATTTCTATTTAATTAAACACACAATTTACACTAAAATCATACTTCTAATCATAAATGCCAACCACAATTTCTATAGCTTTTACTAGGCGAGTCAACTTTGAAATATATAACAAACATGCCAAACATATCAAACATTAACACTCATAAGGTATTTTTAAATTATATTGCATTTGTAGTACCAAAATAAATTTTTCTAAGTTAGGCAAGTATTCCTTACTTCTCCTTGGAAAAAAAAAAAAGACTAATTAGTATAAGAGGGTGATACCAAAATTTTAGATAAACTTCCAACGTTTCTAATGGTACCACTTCAAAGTAAAAATTTTGAAGTTCTCCCATAATAATTACTCAAATTTACAACTATGAAAGACCACAATAAAATTAAATTAAATTCTCAAAATACTTTTAGGGAGAATAAGTTAAATCAAAGGTTACAATTAAATTAAATAATAATGTGCATAAATAAACATAGATATTTAATTATCAAGACTTTTAAGGAAGAAGTTTAAGTAAAAGTAAGGGATACATAGATCCAGCAAGCAACCAATCATGCAATGATTTAAGAGGATCACCTTCAAGATTTGCAGTACGATAATTGAGATCATACAAGTTGTATCTTCCCTAGTTTCAAACTTACATAGCTACCATATCGGGTTTTGAATTTAGGAAAAGTAATTAATTTTTAAATACACCACGACCATAATGAATTTCGAGGTCAGGAATTTGTAATTAGATATTGTAGAAACCTTAAAAATTTGGTTCAGAACTGCACAATAATTCGCAGGGATTATAACGAAATTCAAAATTTGAATCGCATGTTATTCTATGGCGACCATATGAAGGTCTAAAATTCAGGATTGGAAAATAAATTTTACAAGGATCAACACAGTTCTGATTTCAAAAAAAAAATTACAAGTGAAATTCTATTATCTTGACAGTGACGATCTAATTCAAATCTCCAAAAATTTCAACTAGTTATGCATCAACAGAGAACGAAACACAACTCAGGATTCGTAAAATAAACAAAGCAGCAATCCTGCGAACTCTTAAATTCGGATTTATAAAAAAAAATCGGCAATGACTCTACCAATTTTATTTTCTAGAGCAACTCATTAGTTCACAACGATCATAACAATTTCCAATTCAGGGTTGCAAATTTATTGTCATCTAATATATATAATTCTCGAATTTAGTAGCTGTGAAGTAATTTGGCAGCGATTAAATAAATTTCATAATTCTGATTTAGTAAGATAAATTGGCAGCGAACAAGATATATATATATATATATATATATATATATATATATATATATATATAACACAATGCCTCTTCAGCAAGCTTGGAAATTTTTGTATAGAATTTACAACACTATTCTGCATTGATTTTTTTATATATACTAAAGTACAAATCTACTTTTATTACAAAATAATATTTTAGAAGTAAAATACCGGAACCATTGAAGGTAGAGAACTGAAGATATCATTCAATGTCTTGTGCTCCTTTTTTACTCTCACTTGTTAATTAGAGAGACTTCACCGGTACCTCCCAGCGAATTCTACGGTACTCTTCTTCCCCTTATCCTCCCGAACCACAAAAGGGCCACACACAAGAACCCAAAAATAATATCTCTCAAGCTTTCCTTGTAAGGAAGAGCTTCCACTCTTTTTGAAGCTTAAATTCTCAACTCTCACAAGTAAAACACAATCAAAATAAAATTTTGGCAACTGTACCATCCAAAAGTGAGATCCATTTCCCTTCTACCACATTTGTTTTATAGAAAAATACCCAATGACACATGTACTCATGCATAATTAATTATATTTTTAATTATTTTGATTAGGATTTTTCACCCACACAATTGTCACAATCTCTCCAATTTGCACAAGTAATTACCCTTTTTATTTTATTTAAAATGCTAATTTCCCCCACATTCCCCAATGTATTCCTATTTTCGCTCTAGTTGTCCCTTTGTTCCCCAAATTCTCATTTAATGAGTGTCCCCTAACTGGATCTTAGAGTTGAATTAGGAGTCTTCTTTTAGTTAGATTTAGTGGTAGCTTGACTTAAGATATTATCCTATGTATATACCTATTCTCTCAAAGTTATTATTTATTTCTATTTAAAAAATATTTTTATTAATCCCATGCACACATGTGCATTTTGTCCACCCTTTAAATTGTATTCTCCATTTTTCTAGAGTTTGAATTTATCTCAAATATTTTAACTTATGTCATAGTTCATTTAGTCATTTATTTAAATTTTAGACTTAGACTTAGTCTTAGACTTAGGTTTAGAATTTTGTTAGGATTTATAATTTATTGTTTAAATAATTATTTTATTCTAACAAGGTCTAACCATTTAAATGTTTTTTAGGCCACTTAGATTTATTGACTCATGCTTTAATTAAGAGACGTGCCCTTCAAGATGGACCTCCGTGCTCCAAGGGTGCCACTCACCTTTAACTGTTTTGGAATTTTGTCTGACCCTTGGATTCAACACTCCACTCGGTTGACCTTGTGAGAGGTTAAGGGATTCTAAGGAATACGAATTCTGCCTTATTGTGCGCCCCTTATAAATCTTCGTGAGCGATTTTCTCAGTCTTCCCTCATGACATCATGGACCTCTCGAACTAGGTAATCGTTAACATGCAATTCAGACCACAGTAGGAGTGCTAGTAGGTTGTGACAAGGACGCTTCCACACCTCTCGCTCAAATGTATGGTTTCTGTGTATGGCCCCTTTACTCCTTATGTGAGTCAGATTAGAAAGCATCTTCAAGCCTGCATTCACTAAAAAAAATAGTGTCAGTAATCCATATACATAAATCATATTGAAATTAATTATATATCATATGTGCGTAAAATGAAATACTCAATCAAAATACAATCCACTCCCTAACTCAATCCAAAGACCAAGGAAGTTCATTGATGCCATCATCATCCATAATATGTCATGTGTCTTGCACACTCATGAAAAATTGTCAATAGCATCTACCTTGATACATATACATCAAAATAACAATAATTCACAACACATCATCATCATCATCATCATATATAACCCATAATCGAAACAAATCATAATGTACCATAATCGGATCACTTGTATGCAAGTGTCCTCAAAGAATAAGTCAATAAAAGTGTGCTCAATACAATGAGATTTTACAAATGAAGAATTATGAGCAGTCGTCTTTTTTTTTCTGTATTTTAAACTGTGGAAGATGGTAAAGATGATTTATAAGTAGCACCCAGAACTTTTAACAAACTATTTTTTTGAGATTGTATCTTGCTTAATTCAAACAAAGAAATATTTTATCTTGTCTTCTTCATATCGTCTACAATGTCATATTTAATCTTATCAGCAATGATTAAAGTTAACATTTCTTCATTTGATTCTTTATTTGAAGCAATAGTTGTTAGAGAAGGTCCAGAAGTTGAATGTGAACCTTTACTTTTGGTTTGAACAGCAAGGGATTCCTCATAAATTCCATTTATAACCCAGAAAATATGTGTATTTCATACTTCATCTTCATCAACCTCTTCTTCATCCACATTAACCTCACTTCCAAGAGTAGAAATCTGACCACCGGGAGGTACTGGCACATTCTTCTTGAGGAAAGGTATAAATGGTCTATTGGACACTTCAGCAAGATTTCCTTTGACATCTACCGTTTCGTTGGTTGTGGTTTTTATAACCTTATAAAGACTATCCATATCAAAAGAATCCTTCTTTCTTTTCTTCTTTCATGATCACCTTCTTTATTGTTTGAGAATACCTTGGCTCTTCAACTGAAGATTTGTTTGCAATGCTAGACATTTCCTTTTCAAATTCCAAATCTTCTTGCATTACTTCAGTTAAAGTGTTCTTAGCTGCTCGTTTAACAAAGATAACAATTGATATTGGAAAAGAAGAAGAATAAAAATTAATCTGAATATCAACTTTGGGTTTTGAAGTATCATGCATTTTATTCAGTAGTTTTAGAAACCTCTGATTAAAATCTTTAATTTTTTATTTTGAACCCATCTTGATCTTGGAAATTTCTACTAGTAAAGTGGACAAAGTTTTATCATCACCAAACTTATTAATAAATATATCTTCAAAAGTATCCCAGTTTGCAATTGAATTAGCTTGCAATGAAAAATACCAAGTAGAAGCCTCACCTTCAAAAGTATAGGGAAACAACCTACAGACCACATCTTCTTCCTCAACTCCTCTAAGATTAATGGCTAACATAAACTTACTGATATGCTCATCAGGAGCTTGTTTTGATGAAGGATCAAATTTAGGTAACCATTTATCAAGATTTTTTGGAAGATCATGTTGATCTCCATGAACATTAACTACTCCTAGTGTTCTCCACGGTCTCCTTGGTTGTTGTCCTGTCATAGGGGTTGGTTGAGGGGAAGGTGGTTATGGTGGAAAGATAGAGGTTGCATCTAGAGGATTTGGTGGTTGATTACCACCACCAGTTGTTGTAAGAATTCTTCTAAGTGGTTGTGAATGCAAAGGGAATTCAAGGGGTTTGACACTTAAATTTTGACTATGTGCTCTAATTAAGAATCCATGCTCCTGAAGAACTGAATTATTATTTTCTACAGATCCCTGTGAGGATTCACTTTGATTGATGAGATTTTATATTTGTTTCCTGATACGTTGGACTTCAGATGAAAACAGGGGCTTCAAAGAAATGCCAGATAAAATGTTAACAACATGAGAATTAGTGGACAAGCCTTGAACAGAATGTTCAGACTAAGTTGAATGAGTCTAAATAATATCTTGAGGAAAAATATCTTCTGGATTAATAGATGCAAATATAGATGAGGATATGGAAACTATAGGGGATACTGAGGGCGAAGGTGATCTCTTAGGATGGCTATCAGTTTTCTGTGTTTTTTTGGCCATTCATTATCTCAAGCCCTCCTTCTAGTGCCAAAAATATTGATGGCCAAAAATGACCTTAATCAACATTTAGGAAAACCGCACGGTCAGGGTCCCAAATTAAACCCTTATCCGTTGAAATAGTGAGTATGACTGGTTATGGGTCCAATTACCCTTATATTATCTAATAATAAAATCTAATTTCAAAATCACACTTATTACTATCTCATATTTGTACACTTTCTAACTGTCTAATATAAATAACAAAACACATTATTTATGAAAAGAATCTAAATTAAAACATATATATTTGATATAAACTAATTCAAACCTGATTTCAAAACATTTACTCCCACGAAAGGAGATTTTTTTTGGAAATATGATTTTGATAAATAAATCAATCCAAATGTAATCTTATCTGAGAATAATAATCGGAATCAAAATATAAAACTATAAAATGTAAAATCAACTAACACCTGGGTAAAACTCCTTGTTGTATATGAATTAAATAAAATGAAACAATGTTTAAAAGATACAGATCCCTTCAACATATATCTATGTCAAGCAACTTTGTATAAGATGGAAAATCTTTCTAATTAGTTAGAATTGATATTTATATACTATAACATTCATATACAATTCAAATTATCCTTCAATCCATATTCCATGATCAATTTTTTTATATTTTCCACCGTCAAAATAAAATAAAAAATAAAACAAATTAGAAATAATAAATTGAAATAATAATCAAAAATAGAAAATCAAAGCGTCTACATAATTTTTAATTATGTAGCTGCTTTTATAAAATGAAAATGATAAAATGATAAAAAAAAAAGATAACCCTTTACCTTGCAAACAAACACACTAATTAAAGAAAAATCGAATATCAAGAACAAATCAGTGAATTATGAGTTAATAAAAATATTGACTACTGGAGAATTGATAGACACAACATTTTCCTTTTTATCTGCTTTGTGTTTCAGCTCAGCTAACTTCTTCTTATAATCTTCCTTCATTAATCTATTATCATATATGCGTTGCTCATTATTATGTTCCAATTCAACCATGTTCAAATGTAGAATGGGCACCATATCATAATACTTGGACTTCGAAAAGCATGCTTCAAGTTTGGGGTCGATTTTGGACTTCTCCTCAGATGCGTTTTCAATTGAAGGAGAAGATTGATCTTTCTGTGCAGAGGTCTTTTGAGTAGAATTCAAACCCTCATCCTCAATATAAATAGGAATATTAACATTAGATGTACCTTTTTCTTTATTTATGAGCATCCTGGAAATATTCCTACCTTGATTTTTATTCATAAAATCAAGAAACCTTTTAGAGTCATCGCATACATTAACAACAGAAGACTTATCATCATGATGAGGTTTAGATGAGAATGACATGGTCATGGTTTTAATAGAAGAGACATGATTCTCTATTTGGTCACCTGCAGGAATGGAAGACAAAGGTTTCAATCCTAAAACCTATGAGAGATTAACCTCATTATTCATAAATGAATTATTAGACTCAAAATGTACTCTAAATTTTCCCTTTTATCCTGGCCAGTTGATTCAATCATACTTGTAGGATGCATAGATTTTATATCTACACCAAGTTGTTGGCTCATACTGCATGTGACAGCTTTAGAACCTGCAATTGGGGAAATATCCATATCGTTTTGTTCAAACGAGCTCACATAATCAAAACCTAGTTCTGCCATATTAAAAAGAGGAATCGATTCTTGGATTTCTACCATTCCATTTCTCTTAAGAAACTCTTCCCGAGAATCATTCATATGTTTTAAATGATATTCAACAAGTATTATAATCAAGCCATGATGACATATATTCCTCATGGATCTAAGATGAGTCCTCTGATAGAAATTGGACATCTTTGTGAGGGATTTTATTAAATAAATGGCATATTCAACTCATATCCCATAAACACCATCAACAAATGGAAATGGTAAAGGAAAGCCAAACTATATCAACCCTCACAGGTAACAAGATGTTTGATTATTTGCAGTAATGGCAACCATTTATTTTTAATTAAGGTCGTGGGCATACCTTTATCTTGATTTTAGGAGAAGAGAAAAATTCAACCCAGGGTATATCTTTGACCCTCATCATTTTGAACCAATTTTCACCCTTGACAAGCAGACTAGTGGCTCTAGAGACAAACACTTCATCTACTTGAAATTCAACATCCCCAATTTGTGCATATTTTCCATTAAAAAGCAAGGTGAATGCCTTAGTAACCTGCATGTTACAACCATGAAAACTCAATAAGAACCTAAGCCACCCAACTTGTTGAAGTGTGGCATGATAGTATGTGAATGCTTCAACGTGCTCTAGGCCTGAAGGCTCAGACCTTGAAATCAATCCCATGACAAAATAACCCACGACAATGCACAAAAAACACAGAGACATAGAGAAACAATAAAACCCTCATTCACAACCTCCTCAGTCGGGAAAATGTAACTCATATGGCAACGAAATGAAAATAATCAGGATGAAAAACACCCAATTGATCAACATGAGGAAAGTACTAACCCATCCCTTCATTGATCATTACATTAACTTTTAATAATGGCACAACATGGTAGTTTTTCCTCACACGGTACAAAGGAAGAAACATGATAGAGTTGTGAAAACCACATGGCGGTGGTAAATTCGAGACCATAATTAAAATCATGATATGAATTAAACAATCCACCGTATTAACTTTTGATAATTTGATGAGTTATGGTAGTAGTCATAGGTTTGTGACTTGTGTAAACCATACCATGGGTTTTAAAAATTCAATTCCTAGCACACTCATTATATACATAAGTCTCACCATGAAAAATGTTCTTTTGTATTTTGGATAGGGATCAAACAATAAAAGGTTCCAAAAAAAAAATCGTTCACAAGTCAAAAAAAAATTGTAGCTCACATTTAAACCTTTCAATTTACAAAATAAAGATAGTCATGAAAACGAAATCTAGAATGTAATGCGCTATTAGAATTTGAAACTGGTCTCTGTAACTGAAATAATAATCCAAATCATATAAGAAAAAAATAAAACCTTCACGAGTGATATGAATTTGGAGTAATTAAAACGAGATCTTACAAATTTCATGTTTAAATTCATGAAATTCAAAAACTCAAATGTACAATCAGTGAAACCAAGAGTCAAAACATATGAAAGGAGCAATGTTAAGCCTTGATATTCATAAAAAATCAACATAAGGAAAATATTGACATACTCAAATAAAAGAAAAAAGTCAATCATTTCGAAAGAAATTAACAAAAAATGAAGGATCCCAAATTACATAATTGATCTCAAAGCTCAAATTTGGGAGGATGTTGTTTGTCACGACAGGACTCGAAAAACTGTAAAAAATTGCCAAAATGGAAAATTGTTCTTTGAGCTAGTTGAATAGGTGGGTGGCCACTGATATCCACCTGGACCAATTTTTGGGCAATGCCCCTGGAAAAAACCCGAAGGGAAAACCAATAGAGAGAGGGAGATTTTATTATTTCTTGAGCTCGGAGAAAAATGATCTTTTACAACAAGATATTTCAGCAATAAATACACCAACTTATCTCGATAACAATGCCACCAAAACTCCTCAAAATTGTGTCGAATATGCTACTCGAAATATTTTCTCATATTTTCTTACTATGTATGGTGGCTAAAATAATAAATGGTGTACGAAATGTCTTAAAAGCTATGCTAAAGTTTCATGTAGGTGACCGTACTGAACTGTACAGAATTTTCCAGCAGCAAAGTACCTCGAAAATTGTTCCAACACTGCTCCTTAATTTTTGTGCTTGTATGTTGGTGTACATATTGTTTCTCATTGTTGTATGGTCCAGAAATCCATACTATATGGACTCATTAATGCTGGAAATATTATCCTCGATTTGTGTGCCTCCTTTCTCCTTGGGAAGTGCACCAAACCTGTTGTAGTCTCTCTCACTTGTATTTAGCTCTCTCTCTTGCTCGCTCTCTTTCTCTCTTCAATTCTCATGAAGAATGAATGGTGCCTCAATCCCTATAATCCCCTTTTTTTCCATCTCAATGAAAATGACCTAAACCTAAGATCTAATGGTTGAGATTAACTCCTAGGCCATACAGATCTACGATTGTGATTTAAAGTCACTTTATCACAACTTAAGTCACTTAAGTCACTTAAGTCACCCTTTTCATTTAATATGCTCAAAAATTCATTTTAACTTTATATCTCACAAAGTTGATGTTTTAAGGACCACTTTTGGACATTTCCCCACATGCTAGACACCAAGCCTATGTGGGAAACACTTGTCTGAGGTACAACTTTTAACACTACTGATTGATTCTGTGAGAAGTGTGATGAACCATTAGAACTTGATGTTCCAACAATGCTAATAGTGGAAGATGATTTGAAACTCACAAAATGTATACACAACTCTTCCAGTGTGTTATGATCTATGCTGATAGTCAATGATATTATTTATTGGAATTTTAGAACTGAAGTTATCGATAAGACTAAATAATTTCCGAGGGGGTTGTAATTTGGTAGTGAATAAGGTGGTATGTCAAACTACCCATTAAGGTTTAATTCCACGTAAGGAGTGAATATGTAGTTGGGTTCAGGTGCAAGTCTTGGCTGATTTTGATAAAAGTGTTCCCTCTGCCACAAAAATCTAGCCAAAAGAGTGCTTATGCTCAATAATTCAACCATTGAGGACCATTTCACTACTCAATCTAGCCACTTGTGGTTCCCAACCTCTTTGCGCCAATTGTAATGCTTCTTATTGAATCTTCGAAAAAAGAAGAGAAATACCAAACAACTAATTGAGCTTCCTTTATTCATAATTCTTACCAACAAACTCTTACAGTCACGACTCTGGAACTCAACATCAAACATAACATCACAAAACTTACATCCTTAAACAAAGAACCCAACTTTAGTAGAGACCGAACGAACCCCTAATTTCCCAACCCGTTACATATTTATACAGAAGTCTAGAGATAAAAACCCTAGTCTGTTCATACCAAAAATACCCCATTACAATGCATGGCCAACTCAGTTAACTGGATATTCGACTGGTTTCTTCTGCTTTTCAATATGCATGCTACTTTTCTACTATTCTTCTATCTTTGGAATGGCGTGTTGTCATCCTTTTGTCATGCTTTATTCGCGCATTCACTTTCTATATCCTTTGTCCGCTTTATTGTTTTGTTTGCGCGTTGTCTTCCTCCTTCGTACTTTCCTCCTTCTATGCACTTCCCTCATATATGTGCCTTAGTTGCACCCTCACTTTCCTCCCTTTGCGCAGTTTCCCTATACTTAGGATTTTATCCCAAAACTGTATCCAAATTGTCTGTCCAACAATGCCCAACCTCTTTGAGCCAATTGTAATGCTTCCTATTGAATCTTCAAAAAAAGAAGAGAAATACCAAAAAACTAATTGAAAATTCAAAGGCAAATATTTATGTTTGAGAACTTAATTCAACAATTCATATAGTTTAATATGACTCCTAAACAAGTCAAATTTAGAAACCTTAAAGGTGGGCTTGTAAATAGTATATCACTATTTCTCGGAACAACAATCTTAGAAACCTTTTCTTCTATATATACCACACTACCTGTGGTTAAATTGACAACAAACAACCTAACTCATGTTCACTATTCCTAGCCTTATCCAAGATCCCCCATTCAAGAGAATTGCATTTTAGTTTAAATTAAAATTGGTTCAATAGTGAGATTGATAGAGTATTAATCCATTCACCATAGAATTAGATCCTTCATATCAAAGAACATTATTTTATCTTTTATCACTCATTGGATTTTGGCAATAGTGGCCTTTTTTTATGGACTAATATTGGATTTGGGTAATAGTGTTTTTTTAATGAACTAATAATAACAATTATTGACGCAACATATTTTTCTTGAAAATTAAGCATATATCTACAGTTAACTCTTTAATTTAAAATTAGTAATTGTTATAAACATAATTTTAATTTTCCTTGGCATATTAAGACTAGGAACTCCATAGAAGCCAACAAGTTTTGGGAAATCATTGTTCCTTTTTTTATTATTTGCAATATCAATATCATGATACTCAATATTTTGCGAAAGTGGGACCAACCACTAAACCAATTCCTAACCTAGGACATTGATATTTCCATGAATTTGATCTCCCTATTGTTATTGTAAGGATAATGGGTTTGACACATCATAAGGATTGAATTGTGATAGCCACTCATGACATAATGTAAATCCACTTACAACATAATATAAAACCAATTGAATTGAACTCCATATATTGTAGGTTGGTTGGTTTTGTAAGAGCAATTTAGTTTGGGATCAGATTCTTGCTCATGGGTAAACTAGATTGTGGAAACCCTTACATCTGATTTAACACAATTAAATGTTGATTTAACCTCTTTTTATACAATTCAAATTCCAACAAGACTCTATTGGAACATAATGTCTACTTTGTGGTACCTTCCAGATGTCCTTTTCCCCATTTTAGAGCTTATATTTGAGCACATGCATTTGGAAATTATAAATGAGACTAGTTTCACACTGTAAAAAGAATATATTGTAGAAATTAGCATTGTTGCTAAAGAACAATTAGGTTACAAACTGTTTGGATAAAGTACTCAATTCAATTCAC
>ML786242.1:525784-544344 GCA_009831015.1 Picea engelmannii | reverse complement strand
GATGCCCTCCGGTAACTTGATCTCATAAGCATTTTCTCTGAATTTCCTCAAGACCTTGCATGGCCCGGTTTTCTTCATTTTCAACTTGTTGTATGTTTCCCTTGGGAACCTTTCCTTTCTCAAATGTGCCAGAACCAGATCGCCAACTTCAAACTGAAGTTGTCTTCTGTGCTGATCTTCTCTGCGCTTGTATTCCTGATTTGATTTCTGCAGTAGTTGCTTCACCTTGCTGTGAAGTTCCTTCATCGCTTCAGCGAACTCTTCTGCACTAGCGCTGCTAGTAGAAATCTGTTCTGAATCCCTCAGTTCAGAAACTCCTCTCGGTTGCATCCCATATACAACCTGAAATGGACTTTGGCCTGTGCTCCTGTTCACTGAATCATTGTATGCAAACTCTGCCTGTGGCAATATATTATCCCAACTGTTATGGTGCTCTGTCACCAAGATTCTCAGCAAGACTCCCAGACTTCTGTTAACCACTTATGTTTGTCCGTCTATCTACGGATGATAAGCAGAACTAAACGCCAAATTAGTTCCCAGCTTCTTCCATAGTGTCCTCCAGAAATGCCCTATGAACTTTGTGTCTCTGTCTGAAACTATGATTTTCGACAATCCATGAAGTCGAATGACCTCCTTGAAAAACAAATTTGCGATGTGAGTCGCATCGCTGGTCTTCTGGCATGGAATAAAATGTGCCATCTTTGAAAACCTGTCAACTACCACAAAGATTGAATCAACACCTCTTTGTGTCCTCGGCAACCCCAATACAAAATCCATGCTAATTGCCTCCCATGGCCTCTTTGGTATGGGCAACGGCTGATAAAAACCTGCATTCTGCTTTCTCCCCTTCGAATGATGGCAAATTCTGCACCTGTCAACAAATCGCTTGACACATGCTCGCATGCCTAGCCAAAAATATGATTCACTCAGCTTCGTGAACGTTTTGTCATGGCCAAAATGTCCTGGTAATCCACCACTGTGCTTCTCCTTTAACAGGTTCTCCCTCATAGAGCATTTTGGAATACACAGTTGATTGTTTCTTAACAACAATCCCTCTTGGATCAGGTAATCTATCCAAGGACTCCTATCTCTGAGAACTGGATTCTCAGCTACTTCATACGCCTCTCCAAAATCTACATCACCTGCGTACATGTCCCTGAGATTATCAAAACCCAATGTTTTGATTTGGAACTCCTGCAACAACAAACACTTTCTGCTCAAAGCATCAACCACTTTGTTAGCCGTACCTAAAATATGTTTAATCACAAACGTGAAATTCTGCATATACTCCACCCATTTTTCATGTTTCTGATTCAACTTCTCCTGTTGAGTCACAAACTGCAATGCATGATTATCACTGTACAATACAAATTCTTTTGGGATCAAGTAATGCCTCCACTTCTTCAGTGACTTTATGATAGCATAAAATTCTTTATCATACGTGGAGTATTTCAGTTTCGCCTCATCTAGCTTCTCGCTAAAATATGCAACCGGCCTGTCGTCCTGGCTCAAGACCGCTCCTATGGCAAACCCACTTGCATCACATTTCACCTTAAATGTTTTCTGGAAATCTAGCAACACTAACATTGGTTGCTCTGTGATATTTCGTTTCAACAGATTAAATCTTTTCTCAGCCTCTGTTGTCCAGTGAAAAGACTTATGCCGCTTCTTCACTGTATCCATCATCGCTGCGCTGATTCCACTGAAATTTATGATGAATTTTCGGTAGAAACTAGCCAAACCATGAAAGCTTCTCACCTCAAATATATTTCTCAGTGATGGCCAATTCTTGATTACTTCCACTTTATTCGGATCCATCTTCAATTCATTCACTGAAATAAAAAAACCCAAGTAAATGAGTTCTGTCTTCATAAATGAGGAATTTTTCATATTTATCAACAACTTCTCCTACTGTAGCTTCCTCATCACAATGGCCAAATGTTTCATATGTTCAGCCTTCAATTTATTGTAAATCAGTATATCATCCAGATATACGACAACAAATTTCCTGATGAATTCCCTCAGGACTTCATTCATCAACCTCATAAAGGTACTTGGTGCATTTGTCAAGCCAAACGGCATGACTAACCATTCATACAATCCTTCATTTGTTTTGAAGGTTGTCTTCCACTTATCACCTTCCCTCATGCGAATCTGATGATATCCACTCTTCAGGTCAATATTTGAAAAAAAAATTGCCCCACTCAGGCAATCCATCAGATCATCCATTCTCGGCAATGGAAACCTATACCTGATGGTTATCTTGTTAATCTCTCTTGATTCGGTACACATTCTCCATCCTCCATCCTTCTTTGGACTGAGTACCGTTGGAATGGCACATGGGCTTAAACTTTCCCTGACTAATCCTTTGTCCAACAAATCCTATACTTGCCTTTTAACCTCCTCATTTTCTTGCGGCGTCAATCTATACGCAGCTCTGTTCGACAAACTAGCTCCTGGTATGAGATCAATTTGATGACTCACACTCCTCATTGGTGGCAACGAATGAGGTAATTCATCCACTATGATGTCAGCAAACTCTTCCAGCAGTTCCTGAATCTCATCTGGCAAATCGTCCACTCTTGTGTTGGTCAGAACAATCCTCGGTTTCCTGACCACAAAGAATTGTGGATCTTCTTTCTTCTCCATCTCTGTAAGAAGCTCCTTCCCACTCATGAGAAGTACCGTGTTGTTCACTTCCGGTTTCAACTCCTTATCCTTTATCGGAAGCAACATGTATTTTTCCCCATCCTTTTCCAGGGTATATGTGTTCATTCTCCCATCATGAACCACATTTCTATCATATTGCCATGGTCTACCCAGCAATAAATGACATACATCCATAGGAATGACATCACATAAGACCTTATCATTATATCCTCCTATTTTGAATTCAACCAAGCATTGTTTAGTGACACTTACCTGATGTCCCTTCTGTAGCCACGAAACCTTGTATGGACTCAGGTGATCAGTCGTCTCCAGCTCCAATTTTTCCACCATCTCGGTTGAAATGAGATTATCTGTGCTACCACTGTCCATAATGACCTTGCACACCCAGTCCTTGGTTTTGCAAGTCATTCTGAAAAGTCTGGTGCTTTGAGCTGATTTCTCCACCTCCTTCCCGTGTGTTAAGAGAACTTTACGCATCATCAGTGACCTTCTGCCTTCTATGGCTTCGGCCTTAGCATCCCTCTTCTGCGCTTCAGTGATGTGAGCTTCTCCAATATCCTTCTTCTTCTCTGGACACTCAAATGACCTGTGCCCATTCTTCCCACATGTGAAACATGTGATTACTCCACCTCATCCTCTTCCTCTACCTCTGGTACGAGGAAAAGTGTTTGCGTCAGCATAATCTCCTCTCTATTCATTATGTTGTCCTCTCTGTTCAATGTATGGTTGTCTCTGTGAGGTTCCACCTCTTTCAATTTTACCCTGAGGTTTCTTCCATTCCTCCTTGGGTTTTTGGTATTTGTCCTGGGCAACTGCCTTGCCTCTGGGCTGACTTATTCCTCTCCCTCACTAACCTTGCTTACGACTCAGCTTCTCTTCGGCTTTCAGAGCCATATGATAAGCATCCTCCACCATCTTGATGGTTACCATGATTAATTCATCCTGAATGTCGTATCTCAGACCATTCATATACCTAGCAACCTTCTCATCATCATTCTCCCGATGACCTACTCTGATGTTCAGTCGATAGAATTCTTCAGTGTATTCTTTCACTGTCATCAGCTTCTATCTCAGGTTCTGCATTCTCCTTAACAGAGTAATTTGATAATCTCTTGGGATGAATTTTGCTTTCATCTTCACAATCATTCGATCCCAACTCTTGATCTTCTGCTTTCCCTTGCAACGTCTATCAGCTTGTATCTCGTCCCACCACAATGTTGCATGTCCTTTCAAGCGCGTAACAACATGCTTGACCTTCTTATCCTCTTTGATATCCTCATAGTTGAAGTAGGTGTCGAGAGCTCTAATCCAATCTAGCAGCTCTTCTGCATCTAGATTTCCCTCGTAAACTGGAATGTCCATCTTTGCCTTCGCACCCATTCTTGCGATAGATTTAATTATGCGTTCATTCCCTGCATCCTCGGCTGCAACTTCCTCCTCATGTTCAGCCTCTATCTAGTCATCGGAATCACTGAGATCCCCTTCACTGGCTGTGTGTCTCTGCGCTGCCTCCATATCTTCTAGTCTCTCTCGGAGATCACACATCTATCTCTCCATTTCCGGATTCCCTGCCAGCCTGCCTCTTCTTCGTACATCCCTGTCCTCTGGATCAGGTAAATGTCTTTCTCTTCTGGGCGTCATGGCGAATTTCCTCTTCTTTCTCTACTACATAAAGCAAAGAACTTCCCTCTCTGATACCACTTGGTAGCAACCGCACTCCTCATAGCACGCCGCTCACACAGGATCTTCTTCTTCTTGACCCAAAGAACTCTAAGGTCCTTCTATTTCCCTATCGAGAAATCTGCACCCACAGATTCACTTCTTCGCGACTTCCCCTTTTGTTCTCTTATCGAGAAATCAGAACTCGCCGGATCATGAGTTCTAATGCCAAAGAATTTGGGACTTTCCTTTTCCCAACCCCCGACACTATGCCACCTGTACTCCACTGTGGTCCACATTCCAGTGGAAAATCGGGAAATCGTGTATTGAGATATCGCGATTCCCGTTGCACTCATTCACGAAACTCTCCAAGTCTGGAAATCCGATATGGGTAACACCTGTCCTCCACTATCTCCCGTTGTGGCCCACACGACTCTCCTGTCGAGATGTCGCAGATCGCGACTTCAAGTTGTGAGAGTTTCTTACCTCTGGAAACTCCGATGCCCCGGACTCCGACTCTTCAGGATCTATTGACACGTGTCACACAAAATGGACGGTTCTGAGTCTATCAGGATATCGCGAATCACGATTCCGGATGGTATGATTTCCTTTCTTCTGGAAACCTCAATTTTCTGATGATTTCAATATCCCGATGGCTTCCCCGAGACTTCTCCTCTTCTCGCTTGTGTTAATCCTCTTGCAACTCCTGCAAATCTTATGGTCGCCGGGATTTTCACGAATTCCCTCCACAGATCTTGACCCTCGCTTCTTCCTCTTTGAGGATTTCTTGACGTGAACCCTTCTATGAAGTCCTTCAATATATTTAAATGTGCCACTCCTCTTGAGCTTTCTCCAGCTTCAATCCCTTAAGAAAAGGAAACCCTTTGCTCGCATTTCTTGCGGCAACTCTACAAACACTTCAACTGTTCGAGCTTCCTTTGACTCTGCGCTCACCTGCAACAGCAGTCTTCTAAAACTCTGCTCAGAATCGCAACTCTGAGACTTAGCTTGGCCTGTGCATTCCTTGCACGACACTGTGCCTAACTACACCTTCCTGGGATGAATGAGAACAGAAGTTAACTCCAATTGAGCCCTTCTTTCAATGCACTCCTTGCGGACAATTCGACTGCACTCCTTGCAGGAATCCTCTTTCTCAATTAGAGAAACAATTGAAACTCATTCACTCACCCTCTCAGACTTCAATTCAACCATGAAATCACATACACATCATATAGAAGAAAATATATGACAGGAAGCAAACATTCATGAGAAAAAAATCAATACATAGAGAAACAACACAAACCATGAATTTGAATCAAAGCTTTCTTCTATTAATCCAAATGCATGTACATGGGTGTTCTTCATACAATTTTCTGCTTGCTCTTCTTGCTCTCATGCTTCAATGCTCGGGTTATGTTACAATGTACAAATGAGGTTGTCTATATCCGTTTTCCCTCTTGGACTCTAAAGCTATCAATCTAGAATTAATTTACTATCTTCCAACATTAACTATTTTAAATGTCGTCTATCTACTAAAGGATGAGAGCTTAAAGGCTCAAGGTCCATTACAATATACAAGTGTGCCTCTATCTTAAATGGACTCATTAAAGACTTGCGCGACAATCCCAAAGTATTTTCAAAATTTGTGTTGGCTTATCCAGCTGTCTTCCACTCCACGTTGGCTCGCTTGATGGTGCTAGTGATGCTCCTGCATCACCCAGACCATCTCAAAACCACTTTCCATACTCCATGGGGTACCTACGCTTATAGGAAGATGCCCTCTGGGCTCATAAATGTCGGTGCCACCTTTCAGAGAGCGATGGATATCGCTTTCCGTGGCTTAATCAATCAATCTATAATAGTTTATCTAGATGATGTCACTGTCTTCTCAAAGAATAAAGGAGATCATCTAGCTCATCTAAGATCTGTTCTACAACGATGTCCTAAGTACGGTATTTATTTAAATCCCAAAAAATCTTTCTTTCCAGTAGAACAAGGTAAACTCCTCAGATTCACTGTATCAAATGAAGGGATGATTATTCACCCTAAAAGGACCCAAGTCATTTAAAAACTCCCCCCCCCCTCTTCCAAAAATTCCATGCAATCTTTCTTAGGTCATATAAAATTTGTTAGGAGGTTCGTCCCCAACTTTTCAGAAATGGTCAGACCATTACAAAATTTAACAAAAAAGGATGTACAGTACCATTGGGGAGCTTTAGAAAGTCAGGCTTTTGACTCAATAAAAAAGGCTATAGTAGATGTTCCTTCTCTAATGAGCCCTGATTTTTCGCAAGACTTCACTCTCTACACGTTTGCCTCTGATCGGTCTTATGCTGCTGTCCTAACCCAAAAGAATGTTGAAAACAATGAAGTCCTAATTGCCTTTATGAGCTCATCCTTTAAGGGAGCATAACTTAATTACCCAACAGTAGATCAACATGCTTATACTTTTTTTAAAGTGGTAAAACACTTTCGATCTTATATATTGAAATCTAGGACGAAAATCATTGTCCCTTACTCTGCTGTTAGAAATTTGTTAGTGCCGAAAGAACTGGATGAAAAAAGGGCAAACTAGGTCACATCCTTACAAGAATACGACATAGAAATTACCCCAGCACAAATGGTTAGAGGTAAAGGTTTATGTAAATTGGTTTTTGATTCAGCTATAAGACAACAAAATGAAACTGATATGTTAATTCAAGATCAGCACAATCAAAATCAAATCTGTTGTGCACAAAACCTTACTAGTCCTTTTTATGACGACATCAAGTTTTATCTTTTACATGGACGAGCTCCCCGTCACCTTGATCCAAAAAAGAGGAGAGCATTGTGATAAAAATATTCTTCTTTTCAGCTGGTAAATAGTATTTGGTTTCGCCAAAATTTTGATGGAATACTTATGCACTGTCTAGAAAAAAATGAAGAAGAAAAAGTCTTCTTGGAATTACATGCAGGGGAAGCTGGTGGGAATTTCGGTGGAGACACCATTGCCCAAAAAGTATTAAGAGCAGGTTATTACTGGCCTACTCTTTTCAAGGATGCCCATGTCTTATGCTGCAAATGTGTAATCTGTCAAAAGGCATCTCGACAAGTACAGAAGTCAGTATTCCCGCTGTAACCAGTTTCGGTAGACTCCCCTTTTCAGCAATGGGGCCTTGATATTATAGGCCCAATTAACCCTACATCCTCGCAGCAACATAAATACATCATAACATCCACATATTATTTCACCAGATGGTCTAATGTTGTGCCATTAAAAGTTGTAAACACCAGCCAGGTAATATCCTTCCTGAATTCAAATATTATCACTCAGTTCGGTATTCCTGAATGCCTAGTATTTGATAATGCTTCCTATTTTTCATCTCTCAAAATGAGTGATTTCTCTTTAGAAAAAGGAATAAAATTAAAATACTCTGCCATTTATTAGCCCCAAGGCAATGATTTGGCGGAATCAACTAATAAAAACCTGGTCAAAATCATCAAGAGGACGGTCTCCGAAAACCACAAAAACTGGCATAATGCACTATTTAATGCAATCTGGACTGATAGGGTAACTCCTAAAGCTGCTATTGGTAATTCCCCCTTTTTTCGTGTTTACAGCAGGGAAGTGATTCTTCCACCGCATGTCCTTCTTCCATCTTTGCAGTTATCGCAGAAGGTGAAATAAGAATACCGTCCTCCCTTGGAAAGTCGGATTAACACTTTGTTGAAGTTAGAAGAAGTGAGGGCTCAATCAAAACGAAAATTGGATAAACATCAACTCATTGTCAAAAACTGGTTTGATTCCAATTCTGCCTCAGACATAAATTTTGAGGTAGGTGATCTTGTCCTTAAATGGGACAAACGTCATGAGGGGAAAGGAGAGCATACTAAGTTTCAAAACCTGTGGTTGGGACCATTTTTAATTGCTGAAAAACTAGGGCCCAATTCTTTCCACCTCTAGAATTTAAAGGGACAGCCATACACCTTTCTGGTAAATGGCCAAGCTCTCAAAAGGTATTTTACCTGATGACTCTCTCATACACCTTCTATACATATTTTTCCATTTGGATTTCTTTTCTTTCCAAATTTTCTTTGCTATTTTGTTTTGTTTTCATTTTTGTACATCAGTCCTTTTGATTCAAACATCCCTGTATTACAGTCTAGCTCAGACAAAGAGAAACATAATGCTTCATCTCGAAAATGGTTGTCAAAGGTTGTCAGAACATCTATTGTTGTCCTTCTCTGAAATTGTAGGCTGCTTAAAGGTGTCATTTGTCTGAAAGTTGATTCCTTGGTTTCAATCTACACTTGAAATCATTCACGAATATCTTTAAAAAGTCTCTTTACGTTGTCCCCGCACTTTAAGAAAGCAACTCATTGATGTCTCCCTATCCTTGAAAATTAGTTCTATCAATGAAATTTTTTTTAGATCTTGATGAAGGTTTGCTAGAAAAAATTAAAGGCATGTGTAAATATTAAGTTGAGTTAAAAAAACTGGAATTTTAAGCATCACTCCGCTCTATTGAATATCTTTAAAACTATATCAGAATGTGAATAAACTCTTAGAGAGGTGTGGGAAGTGTTTGTAAACCCACTGGGACACTGAATAGGTCTGCTGGCAGCAGGTAAATACATGCATCACACCAAGATAACTTCGTCGAGGTATTGAACAGGCCTGCTGGCAATGAAGCGATGTCAGGTAAAAGAAAATTCTTAGATATAAACTTTGTGTTTTCCATAAGCATCCTTCGTTCTCATTTGAAATTTCTTGGGTAGGATACAGATGTCAGAGTGGGTTAATTGACATCCCTGTCGAGTCTATGGATGCCTGCTGGAAGTAGTGGCCCTATCAACAATATCAGAGATTTTATGGCTTTCTTTTGTTAAGTTTGTCACAAGTTTTCATTCTTTTAAACGAAAGGCATCTAAAATTGGGTTGCGTCTGGTTCTTTTTAAGGATGTTTAAACAATCTTGCAGTTGTTCTTCGATTTGAAGTTTTTCATAATTCTCTAACCTGAACTAGTTTAGATTGCAGAGATAACTGCTTCTCCTAGCATGTCGCCATTGTTGGTAGCTTAACATGTTTTTGACCTTTTATATCAATAAATTGATCTACATAGCTACCTAACCGGGGTCATTTGTTTTTGTTACTCTTCATGACGCATTTTTTGAAACAACAGTTTTAAGTTGTCGCTTTTTCCTATTATTATCTTTCATGCTTCATTCATGAGTGGAAGCATGAATACGAAGCATGAATAATTTGCGACCGTGTTACCTTTCTGTTCTAAAATGTTGCCAAAAGAAAGTTGTTCATACAGTTTATTAATGAAGTTGGTTCCTTGCCAAGAAGAGTAATTCTCTTTGTTTCAATCCTTTCAACATCAAACATGCTTAGAAATTGATGGTTACATTAATCACAGGACCCCCACATTTTGATTTTTGATATGGTTTTGTTTGGTTCTTTGCTTTATATTTCTTTTCCTAAGTCATGTATTTTTTACTCACCCAAACCTTGTGATAGAACCCACGGCGCACATGCTCATTTTTCATTTTAATGTTTTGGTCCTAGACTCATACTAGATGCAAAGGTGGCGTTATGATGTGCGGGCAAACATCATTCCCGAGACTAGCCTTGGGATTTTTAAACCCTCTTCGCATGCGTTTCAATAATCACTCATCTAATCGTTATGAATTTATGATCATACACCATTCACTGTTGTAATGTCACGGGCTCGGGTTATGGCTCTGGACTATCTTTGCAAACCCTCTCTATGTGTTGTGTCTGATTCGTTACCCTTTCATCCATCATGGCTCCTGTTTTGAGAGTTGAACCAAATGGACTTCAAACTCTACTCTTATACAACGATGCCAGAGGAGATTTGGAGAGAAGTGGTTGGCTTGTTTTCATTAGGATGTTTCAGGGTTTCAATTTATAGGTTGCCCAAAAATTTGCGTTCTCCTTTGATGGTTGTAGAGCCAAGGTTGGTGATGTGCAAATGGAGGTTACTGAGGAGTTCCTAAGTCAAGCCGCAGGGTTACCAACAAGCGGTCAAAGGTGGTTTAAAAACGCAAAAGTGGAAGAAGTTACTTGAACCCTGTTGTTTACATCTCGGAAAATAACAGGTTGTGATAAAGGTATGCCCATTTCCTTCCTAAAAACTTGGTGGCACAATTTGCTCACTGCGGTAAAGAAATTTGTTACCTGTGAGGGACGTTTCAGGCTTGTATTTTTGTACCATTTGTGTCTTCTTATGATTTTTATGAGTTTCCCTTTGAATATGTCGTATTACTTACTGAGGAGTCTTTATAAAATGGGTAAAAGATACATGAAACAATGGTCAAACTCTAGCTTTTTTCATCACGGCCTAGTTAAAATCCTGCTCATACATCAATGAGAGTCACATAATCACAACTAGAATTCGTTCCTAACCCGAAATGGCTATGGTAACCCTGATATGGGGGAGGTAGATAAAATCGTAGTTGAGGAAACCCTTGTCCACCCGAAGACATACCTCTCACCTCCAGAGACCTATGTCTCTCCCCCTAACAACAAACCCTTGATCAATCCAAAGGTCATTGAAAAGGCCTGTCAACAGATTACACATCCAAACGACTGTGTTAAAAAAGTAAAGAAACCTATAGGAAAGAGATCTAAGGGAAATATTGATATAAATTTTAAAAACAAAAGAGCTGGCAGGCTAATTTCTAGGAGACTTCGTAACAAATCGAGTTCTCATTTGAGTTCAATCAGTATGATTGAAGTTAATGAAAGCTCAGAATCTGAAATTGAGAGGTTCCTCGCTGCAGAAGACTTTCAGTAATTCGAGCCACATCTCAATCGACCCTACAATTTTGTTGACAATTTACCTCCCTATCTTAAAAATAATCCAGATTTTCCTGGTGTAAAATTAATTAATGAATCCACTGTCAGTTTGGAGGGTGCTCCGGTTCACAACCAAGTTTGTTCCCATGCAACCGTTGCATAATGAAATTCTGAAGTCTCTCTATCATGGATTGATAGATATTATACTAATATCCCTATCCTACAATCACGGGTTAAGGCTTAAAAGGATCAGATTGATGTTTTAACAAGCAAAAACCAGAGACTCGAATCTGTTATTCAAGGAAAAGAAAAGCGTATAAAGACAACAGGCAATGTAGTATTTAAAAACGTGGAGGTTGCAACACCCATTGTGAATTCCAAGGTTACCTAATATCATTTGATTTCATTAGTTGGAGGTATGATTCTTTATTTTAAAATAGAATTATCTTGTTAAAATTAGGTTGTTTTATTTGGATTTCATTTACTATAATAACTAGCTACAGAATCACAAGATTCTCTAGCCAGTTATGTTAATTCGAATTGTGTAAAGTAGTGGTTGAAAATGTATCTAAAATCTTCCTATTTTCCTTTTCTTTTAGGATATTCAAAAACCCATATATGAGGCATCCTTGAGACCTTACAGTCATGCATTTTGTATGAACAGAAATGAACTGTTATTAGTTTTGGAAGATTTAGTAGATTCAGGGTGGTTGCATCCCCCTTTATTTTTGAAATAAATATTTGATCTCAGGAACATAAAAAATTATCTTTCCTGAGGCCTTTATAAACCCAACATTTTTGTAAACAAAGGCATCTTGGCCTGGGGCTGAAATATGGACAATTACGCATAGACTTGAATGGAACAGAATGCATATTACATCATTAGCTTTTGTGTATGATGTCTTAGTTTAAGTTATGTTTATCTCGATGTGATAATAGATGGTGATATCTTTTTTTCTTCCTCATTTATTGTGAGTTGAGATAATTCATTTTCACATGCTATCCATATGTCATGTTTCAGATAAAATATAGGGCGATCATCGATTCAATTTAAATTATGAGATTTATCTCCAATTTTCTGTTGAATGTTTAAATACAAGTTCTTACAAGAATATTTATCTCACTGTAGTTACTTGTAAATCATAAGATCACTGTGACTATCTCCATTATACGTTCTCTTATCAAAACTCAATTTCCAGCATATTGTTTCACATTTATTCGGAGCAATCTTAAGATTCGTTGCAGGTTTACTTCTCAGATAAGGTGGCTGGATATTCTCTATTGTACAGACGTTGGATGCATTAATAGGTTAGTATGTTCTTTTATTTCATTTTCTCTCTTATTATAGAAGTTTTTATATATAGTATAATTTTCACTATCTATATCTTTCTGTTTAATTAAGTAGTTTAATATTTCATTTTATGAATGCATACAAACAAGAAAACAAACCAAAAACAAATAGTATTTTCGATTTCTTTATTACTGTCATTAAAAGAACCATTTTACATTCGATTTTTATGAGTTCAGATTAAAACTCATGATTTATACATATTGTATATATGATAAATAGAACTATTATATAAATATTATTTAGATAAACTGTATATATATATTTAGATGTACATATATATTTTGGTGATTATTATTTAGTAAGTTATTGTATTTCTTTTAGTTATTTTTCGCTTTATTTAGGACTTTATATTGGCCAACGAAGCCATTTAACCCGTCAGAATGAATTAATCCAAATGGCTTGGGTTAATTAGACAACCTCGGACTGGATTCACTCTTCCAGTTGATGAGCGGTCAATTTCGCCTGTCAACAAATGGCGCTAGAAGGAGGGACTGAATACTATTAATGGTACGAGGAGGTCACAAGACTCCTCCCCCACCTACCCGCTACCCTATAGTAACAAGAATTCATTCTCATGACAACATTGTCCCTCAAATAGCAACCACATCAAACGACAATCCATGGATCACCATTGAACTAGTAACTCCAAACCCCCCAGGGGCCGACATACAAGAAATTGTTCGCCAATCCCTCATAAGGAAGCAGAGTGCCTTGGCCCGTATCAGACAACCAAGTTGACCTTTGAACCAACCGTTAGAATTTTTTGATATCAGGGAGTAACTAGAAGGTATTGATCTTACCCTAAACCCTATGGATCTAGATCACATCCTCACTCCTGCAGCAGGAGGATATGGTATTCCACCCTCACCACCCCCTTCATCTCCTTCTTCTTCTCTAGAAGAATCATCAGATGAAGGCAGTTCCTCATCTCAGCCTCCGAAGCTACCCACACCTATGGCCAATCCAAACAATCCCGCTAGGCCATGGCTCGATCAAGATGCAGTGGCCATACTTGGGCCCCAACATCATTTGCCTAAACATCTAGAGAAATGGCTCCCTAAATTTGACCCAGATTCCAAGAAGATTGTTGAGGATCATATCAAAAAATTTATGCTAGCCATTAGGCTCTATGGTGTTGAACATGAAGACGTAGTATGCAAAATTTTTCCCTATACCTTTGAAGGCAATGCCTCTACCTGATACTTTGCCCAACAACCCCACACCATCTTGTCATGGGATAGATTGGAGTCCTGTTTTCTTGAGAAATTCAGAGATGACAAATCTCCTGAAGTCCTGGTCATGGAACTCTCTAGTTTAAAGATGAAGCTCAAAGAAAAGATAAAAACTCTTTAATCAAAGGTTCCTAACATTAAAGAATCGAATCCCCACAGACTCGATGCCTACCGAAAATATTATCGTCGCATACTACACAAAAGAATTACACCAAAACATAGCCATTTGGGTAAAAATGTCCAAGAAAGACACATTGTTAGAAGCCTTCGAAGAGGCGAGTCAAATCGAGAAAGATATTCTCAGCCTAAAAGAAAATATTTGTAATGAGGCAGAGACTACTTCATCCTCCAAGAAGAAAATCAAAATTCTTCCTAGACCTCCCCAAAACAAAACTCAATCAGATAGTTCAGATCTAGAAAGATTACATAAGGTCGTTCAAAAGTTGTCTAATCAGGTTATAGATTTGAGAAGATCGACTAAAGAAGTTTCTTCAAGCAAAGCGCCTTACAAACCCCCTTTTAGAAAGCCTTTTCCCACAAACCGGGCTAACTCAAGTTTTGAAGGCCTAAATCTAGAAAGCTTACAGTTTTCTATTCAAACGATTCTAGAGGCACATGATAACATGATTCCTCCAGAGATTCCTGAAGACGTGGTTGAACAAGAGATAATGGAAGAGGACGAATCCTCTCCCAACATTTTTGGGCATTTTTCGGATAGCATTTTTCAACATAATTTCGAAACATTGCATCCTTACAATACCAGGAGCAAGACAAAAAATAAATCTTCTTATGAAATCTGAACTAATGAACCTCAAAAATAGTCTAAATCAATTGAAAATAAACATAATTCAACATCCCCAAGTTTAGATTATGATTTGATTGAGGATCTCAAAAAACTTAGAGCTAACATTTCTGTTTACGAATTATTAAAATTCCCTTTTCTTTTGCAAAAGATGTTGCAGAATATTGCGGAAAACAACAACAACAACAATCCGAACAGCAACAAAGTTGCTGAAAACAACCCCAAAACACCTCAAAAGGTCTCCATCAAAATGATGCTAGAGTCTTCTGATAAAGGAGACCTGTTGGCATCCAATTCACATTTTTCTACTATCCTTATAAGCTGCCTACACTAGAGTTTTGAAAACTTTGATTTTGTTGCAATCTCTTCAATAAAACGACACTATTATTTTATATGCATTTGCACACTTACCTTTGTTCTTGTTTTCATGACTGAAAGCGTGAAAGCTTGATTTGCGAAGTCACATTGGTATCATTACTGGATTGTTATGATCGCTCTTGTTTATATGCTCATCGTGTTTTCGAATTTGTTTATCGTTACACAATTGACAAGATTGCAAGATCATTATTATTTTGACATTCTTATTCGTTAATGAGACTTCGTTTACAAGACTTTGGTGATATTCTTGTGATCAAGTTTATGATGCATTGGTGATTTGGATTTATATGTTCTTTGATCGATTCACTTGGCACATTGGTTTCATAAAAAACACATTTGTGTTGTGGCAAAACCGTTGGTATAAATCGTTTCATACAACACATGCATCATATAGTCAAACCCTTGGTGCGATTTTGATTTATTGCTTTGGTTTTTGCTTGCGCGAATGTTTAATCCACTTACCATTGATTTCATTGGTTGATTGAATGGCATAATTGTTAACCTATACAATAGTGGGTTGAATAGCTATTTGCACCGGCAGTTGTATTGTATATATGACTGTTTTTCATGTAATGAACTAGCTCCACCACCTTCGCACGATATGTCATTAATGTCTTCCCCTATCCATGTTTCACCTTTGCTAGTTTCGGGTAAGCCTGTGAGCGTTTTGACCCTGCGTATGCTGTGTTCAAACCCTTCTTCGTTCACTTCGCTCACCATTTGCTCCTGTCTATGGAACCGGTGGTGTGAATAGAGCCAAATGGTAGTCAAGCTCTGTTACTGTTCGATGATGCTCGTAAAGATTTAGAGGATAGTGGTTGGCTTGCATTTATACAGAGGTTCGAGGGCTTCAACCTCACGGTTGCACAACAATTCGCCCTTACCTTTTATGGGTGTAGGGCTAAAGTAGGTGACATTCAACTTGAACTCAATGAAGAATTCATAAGCTCTGCCACAGGACTAGCAACCACAGGCCAGCGATGCTTTAAGAACTCCAAAGTTGATGAGGTGTCATGGCCTTTACTGTTCGTATCACGAAAGGTTATATCCTGTGACAAAGGTATGCCTATTTCCACACTTAAACCCAGGTGGCATGATCTTTTGATAATGGTTAAACAATTTGTGACCTATGAAGGTCGGTATGGATTGGCTTTTCTTTATCACCTTCGACTGTTAATGAATTTCATGGGCTATCCATTGAACATGCCATTTTACTTCCTACGTAGTCTTTACAAAATGGCTAAGAGGTTCAAACGCAAGGAGGCTGACAGGAGCCTGTTTCACCATGGCTTGATTAGACTCATCGCCATTCACCATCTAAACCTTCACGACGATAATTGGCAAGTTTTTCTCTCTCAAAATGGCTTTGTTGATTCAGAGTCTGTCCAAATCGACAAATCTATGGTCAGTGAAACTATGGTCGGGCCACCCGTGCCATTCCATGTCCTTCTACCCTCTCCCAAACGCTCAGTTGGCCTTGGCATCGACCTACCCGACATCATAACAGACAAGGTTGAGGCTATAAAGAAGCCCGTGAATAAGAAGGTCAAGGGTAATCCTACTGTCGACAGCAAAGGTAAAAAGAATGCTCTATTGATATCGAGACTTGCTCGGAATAAGCCTAATCCAAACGCTGATCAAAAGACCATAGTGCCGAGCGAGGACTCGGACTCCAATATCGAGCGCTTCCTAGATGGAGATTACCCTTATTCCCACGGTCTATGCTCCGAGAAACCCTACGACTATGTCTCTAATTTTCCCCCATGCCTAAAGAACGATCCTAACTACCCAGGAATCAGGCTACATAATGAAACCCCTGGTGTCTTACACAAACCCTCGCCTGTGTTATCGAAGCCCAAGCAATTGTCATGCATCCAATGCAATGTGTGGATAGAGATTTATTTCACTGACGTCCCCTTACTGTAATCAAAGATCAAATCGTTAGAAGACCAAGTCACAGTGCTATCAAAATAATGGGACGGGATTCAAGCTAATGACAAAAAGCAAAAAACCATTGCTTCGATTGTTTTCAGGAATGTTGAATCGGCTACAGCCTTCGTCAATTCCAAACTATCATAATCGAAGTCGTTTCTTATTGTCCAGGTATGAATTTCAATTTTAATGTCATTTCAGGAGTGGCTTGAATTAATATAATGAATTGGTTTTTGGGTTTCGATTAGTTCTGTTCATTATTTGAAATGATTCTCTCATAGTTTGATTATCAAAAACGGTTATGTTGTGGATCCTTTACAGTACATGCATTTCACTAAAATTAAATGTACATATGATTTGGTTATGTGATTTTGTCGTGCCCAGTTTAGTATAAGTAATTCATTGGTTTTGATTTGGTTCGGTTTGTTTGTGAATCAACTATGTTTGATAGTCGATTTGGTTTGACTTTAATTAGTTTTGTTTGCTCCTAATAAACTCAAAACGACTCTGTTGATTGTGATTTCTCAAAACGACTCTGTTTTGCATTGAATCATTATTCTCGTTTGGATTTTGATTATCTTTGACTTATGCAAAAGATCTACTTGCTATAATCATGGATTTGTGTTGATTCATAATGATAGTATCTGACCCAAACTTTTTTGATTCGTTTTGATTTGTATGAGTTTGATTGATATCCAAAATAGATTTGATGTTGCTCTGTTGGTTTTGATTTTTAAAAAATGATTTTGTTAAGCTCAGATCGACATATTTCATCTCTGTTGATTTCCTTTGGATTCGAAAATTATTTTGTTGATGACTAAAGAAACTATTTGTCTCGATTTCAATTGGTTCATGAAAATAATTTCATTGATGTCGAACTATATGAGAGATTATGTTGACCCGAATTGGTGTTAACGAATTAAACAGAGTGTATCCATCTCTGTTATCATTTGGTTGAATACGATTTAGTTTGTTCAATTTGCATACAAGTGTCGATTTGAATGATGCTTTTAGCAATCAAATATTTTTCAATAATTTGAATGTATTTTCTAAGATTTGAATTGGTTTTAAAAACGATTATGTGTTTGATTTAGACCAGCTATAGAATCGCAAGATTTTGTAGCTAGTATTTAAAATTAGATTTTTATCGATTTTATAAATAAGATATTCTCTAATCTTGTCTATTTTTGTCCTCTTTCAGGTACATTCGAATTTACAACGATCGATTGGGCATAATGTGGCAATTTGGGAGATATCTTGGATTTGGTTTTGTCTTAGGTTGTTAGCTTGAGTCATAAACTTGGGATATTTTCCCTGATTTGTGTAAACTGTTTTGATAATTCCCACAGGGATGTTTTACCCTGTGGGAAGTCTTTAAATACTTATTATTTTTTGTAATAATGATCATGATCACTGTGGGAGAACCATACTATGGATTTATGATTCAAATTGAGATGAGAGTTGATGTCTTGTAACAGCTTTCGCTTTCAATATATCAAAATTTTGTTTCAAGTTTTATTCGTATCAGTTTGCAGTTGATTATAGACTACTTTATCTATCCTAATCTATTGCAGGTTGACGTGACTTGATTAATATGTTATCCATATATGATCTCTTTAATTATTTTTAAAGTGCAACAATTACTTTGTTTCAGTTAATGAATTACAGATTTCTCTTCTTCGTTAATTGAATCATTTTGTATAGATCTTTGCATGCAGATTTATCTAACT